>WOVY01005679.1:0-25468 GCA_013436015.1 Rhipicephalus annulatus
GAGCCGCCGACAGCAAGGTCTCCCACCGGAGTACGGCCTTCTACCAGACAAGCCGCGGAAGACCAAGACCATGACCTCGACTGCAGCGACAATGACAACCGGAGCGTCCCAGCCCGCGATCGTCTTTCATCAACCCAGGGAACCACCAACGTTCCATGGCTCATCGTTTGAAGACCCGGAAACCTGGCTAGAAACATACGACCGTGTGGCCGCCCTCAACCACTGGGACAACGAAGAAAAGCTCCGTCGTGTGTACTTCTACCTGGAAGACACCGCAAGGACCTGGCTAGAGAATCGGGAGTCCACGCTCCGAACGTGGGATGTCTTCTGCGGCGCATTTCTGCAAACGTTCGCGAGCGTCGCTCGCAAAGAGAGGGCCGCTGCTCTACTCGAGACCCGGGTTCAGCTACCAAATGAAAAGGTTGGAATTTTCACAGAGGAGATGACCCGCCTATTCTGTCACGCTGACCCAGATATGCCTGAGGAAAAGAAAGTTCGTTTCCTCATGCGAGGGGTCAAACAGGAGCTCTTCGCGGGACTAATGAGGAATCCACCGAACACCGTCCAAGAATTTGTATCCGAGGCAACCACCATCGAAAAAACGCTGGACATGCGCACCAGACAGTATAATCGTCGCCTGACTCCAGAATGCGCTGCTGCTCAAGCCAGTGACTCCGACGACCTGCGTGAAACGATCCGAGCGATCGTGCGGGAAGAGCTGCGCAAACTGTTGCCTTCGGCGCAGCCTCAAGTGGATTCGATCGCAGACATTGTGCGAGAAGAAGTCCGGCAATCGCTTCGAATTCCCGAAACACCGCCGCCCGAGCCAGAAACTATGAGCTACGCCGCTGCAGTGCGCCACAACGCTCCTCCCCGTCCACGCCGAAACGCCGCTCCGTCGCACTTCCGTCGCCAGACGCCACCGCCGCCACCACCCCCACCGATGTCCTACCGTTCCCCAGCGGGCCGGCGCAGTGCACCGAGGAAAACGGACGTTTGGCGTGCACCTGACAACCGCCCGCTCTGCTACCACTGCGGCGAGGCCGGGCACACATACCGCCGTTGCCAGTACCGACAGATGGGACTGCGTGGCTTCGCCGTCAATGCACCGCGTCCGCGGCCAGGAGATCGGCCACGTGACATCGCCGACTACCTGGCAGGAACTCACTGGACACCACGAAGTCCTTCCCGTTCACCGTCGCCCAGCCGCCGCATGTCACCGCACCTCCGGCAGTACTCTGGCCCAACGCGGGGCCGGTCTCCTAGCCCGTATCCGGGAAACTAAGGGCAGCAACCGATGGAGGTGCGGTTGCTGTGCGACGAACTACCGAAGATCCTCCGACGATGACGACGCCGCGACGGAGCTTTCCGAACACAACGCCAAACAGGCAAAGCCCTGACGGCGAAAGCTCACTTACCGAAGGTGGCCTGACGACGCAACATGGAAGCAGCGGAACAAGCCGACGCAGCCGTGACCCGACGCCACGCCCTAACTGTAATGCGAGACGGCGAACTAGCGACCTCGACGTTCTTATCGACGGCCACAGTGTGACCGCTCTCGTCGATACTGGAGCCGACTATTCTGTCATCAGTGGGTCGTTCACCACGAAGTTAAAGAAAGTTAGGACAGCTTGGAAAGGCCCTGAAATTCGCACAGCTGGAGGTCATCTCGTAACGGCTGCAGGAATCTACACAGCGAGAGTCACCATTAACGGCCGTATTTATCCTACAGACTTCGTAGTCCTACAGCGTTGCTCGAGAGATGTCATCCTTGGCATGGACTTCTTATGCCTCCATGGTGCTGTTATCAACCTAAAAACAAAGTCGATAACGTTATCCACAGAAGAAGCACTACCGCCGCGCACGCCGTCAGGACACCATGCCTTGAATGTGCTGGAAGAACAAGTCACCATTCCGCCTCGCTCAAGCGTCATTATTTCAGTCGGCGCTCCTAAATCACCTGACTTGGAAGGCGTCGTTGAAGGCAGTCAGCATCTGTTGGTCACCCGAAATATTTGCGTCGCAAGAGGAATTGCAGAGCTGCGGGGAGGCAAAGCAACGGTTAAGCTCACGAATTTCAGCAATGAGTACAAACATTTGAACAAAGAAACAACGGTCGCATACATCGAAGAAATTGTCGAAGCCACCAGTGCTTTCGCCCTCGCCGATTCTGCGGAACCTGCTCAGAGGAACCAAGCCCCTCCCATAGCTTTCGACGTCAATCCCAGACTTCCGAATGATAAGCAAGAACAGCTCAAGGACCTGCTCCTGCAATACGGAGATTGCTTTTCGTCGTCTTCGAAAATTCGGCAGACACCAATCACGAAACATCGCATCATTACCGAAGAAACTGCCAGACCACTCCGTCAGAGTCCGTACAGGGTTCCGACGCAAGTTGACGAAATGCTGCGGGATGACATTATCCAGCCGTCCAAGAGTCCATGGGCATCCCCCGTGGTGTTAGTGAAGAAAAAGGATGGGACCCTACGTTTCTGCGTCGATTATCGCCGCCTGAACAAAATCACAAGAAAAGACGTGTATCCTCTCCCACGAATAGACGACGCACTTGATCGGCTCCATAACGCCAAGTACTTTTCGTCAATGGACCTCAAGACTGGCTAATGGCAAATCGAAGTCGACGAAAGAGACCGAGAGAAGACGGCGTTTATAACACCGGACGGCCTCTTCGAGTTTAAGGTGATGCCCTTCGGCCTTTGCTAAGCGCCTGCAACGTTTCAACGCGTTATGGATACAGTACTTGCAGGATTGAAGTGGCAGACTTGCCTTGTGCACTTGGACGACGTCGTCGTGTTTTCCTCGAGTTTCGACGAGCATCTTCGGCGCCTTGAAGCTGTACTTCAAGCCATCAAGACTTCCGGCCTCACACTGAAGCCAGAAAAGTGCAGATTTGCGTATGAGGAGCTCTTGTTTTTGGGGCACGTTATCAGCAAGTCTGGAGTTCGTCCCGATCCAGGAAAAACAGCCGCCATCGCCGACTTCCCACCGTCCACTGAAAATAAAGCCGTGCGCCGATTTCTGGGCCTGTGTGCCTTATATAGGCGGTTCGTGAAAAACTTCGCCCACATCGCCGATCCTCTCACTAACCTTACCAAGGCCGACGTGGAGTTTAAGTGGGAAACGCCACAGGAACACGCTTTCCAGAAGCTTAAACATCGCCTCCAGACGCCTCCGTTACTTGCCCATTTCGATGAATTCGCCGAGACAGAAATACATACTGACGCAAGCAGCGTAGGTCTTGGCGCCGTTCTTGTGCAGAGGGCTCACGGACTTGAAAGGGTTATTAGTTACGCCAGCCGATCGCTATCCAAAGCAGAAGCAAATTATTCCACAACAGAAAAGGAGTGCCTCGCCATCATCTGGGCTACGTCAAAATTTCGCCCCTACCTCTACGGCAGGCCCTTCAAAGTTGTGAGCGATCACCACGCATTGTGTTGGCTAGCCACCTTGAAGGACCCTTCAGGTCGCCTCGCACGATGGAGCCTGAGACTTCAAGAATATGACATTACTGTCATTTACAAGTCCGGCAAAAAACGCTCCGACGCCGACTGTCTCTCTCGTGCGCCTGTAGACCAACCGCTACCCGACGACCCGGATGACAACTACTTCTTAGGAACGATAACTACCGACGACTTCGCTGAACGACAGAGGGCCGACCCGGAACTTAAGGCCCTAATAGAATACCTCGAAGGCCGGACCACCGAAGTCCCGAAGGTATTCAAGCGCGCACTTGCGTCGTTCTTTCTACGAAACGGTCTTCTACAAAAGAAAAACTTTTCACCGCTTCGAGCTAAGTACCTCCTTGTGGTGCCTTCAGCTCTGCGACCAGAACTCCTGCAGGCCCTGCACGACGATCCGACGGCAGGGCACCTCGGTGTTTCTCGCACGCTCGCGAGGATACAAGAAAGGTACTACTGGCCACGCCTTACCACCGACGTCACTCGTTATGTGAGAACATGCCGGGACTGTCAGCGACGCAAGACACCGCCGACAAGGCCAGCGGGACTTCTGCAGCCAATTGATCCACCTTAACCTTTCCAGCAGAGCGGTATGGACCTACTGGGGTCGTTCTCGACGTCGGCTTCCGGAAACAAGTGAATCATGGTAGCTACCGACTACCTCACCCGCTACGCCGAGACAAAAGCCTTGCCAAAAGGCAGTGCATCCGAGGTAGCTAAGTTCTTCGTCGAAAATATCGTCCTACGTCACGGCGCCCCGGAGGTCCTTATCACCGACAGAGGAACGGTATTCACTGCCGACTTAACTCGAGCGATCTTGGCATACAGCCAAACAAACCACCGCCGGACGACAGCGTACCACCCACAGACCAACGGCCTCACCGAGCGGCTTAACAAGACGATCGCCGACATGCTGTCAATGTACGGCGATGTTGAACACAAGACGTGGGACGCTATTCTTCCGTATGTGACCTTCGCATACAACACGGCGGTGCAGGAGACGACGCAGATATCTCCATACAAATTGGTCTACGGAAGGAGCCCAGCAACGACGCTCGATGCCATGTTACCCAACGTCACCGACGAAGAAAACCTCGATATGAGCGAGTAGCTTCAACGAGCCGAAGAAGCCCGACAACTTGCGCGTCTCCGTATCAAGAATCAACAGACGACCGACAGCCACCGTTACAACCTTCGACGACGCTTCGTGGAATACCAGCCCGGTGTACGTGTTTGGGTGTGGACGCCGATACGCCGACGTGGACTAAGTGAAAAGCTTCTGCGACGGTACTTCGGACCGTACTAGGTGGTTCGACATCTCGGCCCACTTGATTACGAGGCTGTCCCCGATGGCATCACGAACTCTCATCGACGCAGATTGCGACCTGAAGTCGTCCATGTCGCCCGCTTCAAGCTGTTTTACGCGCGTTAACAAACTGAAACAGTGTATTTTTTATTATTGTTGTGTCGTAATTTATTCATTGTACTTTATTGCATTACTATTGTACCTTCATCATTATTTAAAGCATTGGGACGATGCCTTTTTTCAAAGGGGGGGCAATGCCACGTTCCATTTCCCAAGGTTTTGTTATCGTCCCAAAACACCACAAGATTTTCAGCGCAAACCGCGCCTGCAGTTTTCGAGGAGGTTCCGGACTGTAGTAGATCATTTCGATAAGATCACGCCCACTGTGCGAACGGTACAGATTGTTCTGGAACCTACGCCACTGCCAGCGATAACGCTAGAACATTCGACGGCAAGAGTATAAATGCCGACGCGCTTCGCCGCTTGTCTGTTGTTGATAGAAGGCCGACGCTGCGTTCGCCGCTATCAGTCCGAGACTGCTATCTGTGCAAGACTGCTGCTGTAATTAGACTTTCTCTTTACCGGGCACAGGTTCGCCCAAATAAACAGTTAAATACTAACACGAAGTTTCCTGTCTTCGGCCACGTCACGACCCCGTGACAATATCTATCTTTTCCAATGATCGAAAAACCTCAAAGGCGTGTCATTTGTATTGGTGTTATTTGCCAAAATTCAGAACTTTTTTATACTGCGACGTGATAATTTGAAACAAATTTTATCTTTTCATTCCATCACCAGAGAGACTTAATTTGACCAGAAACATTATCTAAAAGCATTTAAGAAAATTGGCACCACATTTGGCATTTTGATGTCGGCACGTAGACCTGTGCCCGGCCGAGGCAAGGGATGTCACGCACTTTGAAACTGACGTAGTCAGGGCGCAGTAGTTAATTATATTGAACAGCTATATGTAGAAGAGGGCGCAGGGCCTTATGAGAATACAGGAGTTATTCAATGCAATATTGTGATCGAACAGTAGGCTTTCAGCCGCAAAAAAACAACAAAAAAACATGAACTTCTCACGATATTTAGGAGAGGCAGCTGGAGGATGGCTGTTTAAGATGAGATCAATGATGGCTTACGCCATTTCAAGGTTGGTGTCACGAGCACTACATATATTCGTAACCATATCAATAAAAAAATAAAGAGCCCCGCCGTGGTGGTCTAGTGGCTAAGGTTCTCGGCTGCTGACCCGCATGTCGCGGGTTCAAATCCCGGCTGAGGCGGCTGCATTTCCGATGGAGGCGGAAATGTTGTAGGCCCGTGCGCTCAGATTTCGGTGCACGTTAAAGAACCCCAGGTGGTCGAAATTTCCGAAGCCCTCCACTACGGCGTCTCTCATAGTCATATGGTGGTTTTGGGACGTCAAACCCCACAAATCAATCGATCAATAAAAAATAAAGAAAAACGAGCTCAATATTTTTTGTAACAACCGAGCACAAGCTCAAGGCGTGTTGGCCGTTAAGAGAAGAATGGTTAACTGCGCTAAACAGTGGATCAACACGTATCAACCCGTCACATTAGAGCACGTAAGATTGATTGGCCTCAATATTTTATACCGACGTCACACGGGTACCCAAATTAAAAACAGGGCGATCCAGATCGGTTTTCTTGATCGCGATCAACTTTACGACCGCTGCTACACGGCCCAAGCTCGTTCAAGCTTGGCTCAGATGAAATGCACCAGGTGGCGCTTGCGTGCCGTAAATATGTCACTGACAAAACTCGGCGTGCGACATGCATACGATATTTCTGTATAGTCCTTTATCAGCAACATTATTGGTGCAAGAATCACTCGAACGTCAAAAACTTTGCGTACCACTACAGAATCAATTTGATAAATTCGTGATTCCGTGTAGTTTTCTTTCTACTTGCCTGTATTGCTGTGTGAGTTTCGTAACCTTCGCTTCTATTTCTGGTGGCTCCCGCTCGTCACCGTCCAGTGACAGCGAACTGTGAATCTCGTTGTACGTGCCAGAGTTTCACTTCTGACGCCTCAAGTCTTCCAGTCGCACCCGCCAGCGGTCATTTACTTTAAAGGTCTCTTCATTCGACCACAAAGTCTGCGTACGCTGCGATGTAGTCAAAAGGCTTGCGACACTCATAATCACTATGAATAAATATGCTCCAAGAGCTGTGACGGTGTGAGAGTCGATCTAAGCACGGAAGGCCACGGTCGTCTGCTTGTCAACTACTCTCCAGTTACTACATGCTGTCACAACGAATTTTAATATGTGCAATATTTTAGGTATTGTTCCATTACCTGAAATACAGTTAAGTATGAGAGTTTTTTATATTAAATAGTGGACTGAAAGTGTTTTATTCAACAATGCTTGATTTTCGTGTTTATTGTGCTTTCAACCAACTTGGTCTAGGGTTGCAGACGATAGAGAAATCGCGGTCACTCCGGCACATCGCAATGCGCTGATTGTGATAGTCTTGATACCAATCACGCCTGATAGTCAATAAAAGGGACCGTGTAACAGCACCTAATTCAGATCGTGGTTAATACGGATCGACACTGATCGCGTATAAAGGTGCCCGTGTGACACCAGTATTATATTTACAGGTGGTCTTGATGACTGATGTCACCGTCAAAACGTCAAAGATTAACGTTTTTTAATGGTTTATTTGGTCGTACTTTTGGGCACTAAACAAGAAGTCAGAGAACAGAAATAACAATGCACTCAAAGCGGCGAACAGAGTGACGACCATCGATCAACTGGTCTCAGTTGTAACGCACCGCCTTATGTACTCCACATATTGAATTTTTCAATGTTATTACTGGTCTTCGTGGAAGCTATAGAATAAACTGGAGTATTCACACCTCGCGCCGACAATATTTCTGGCGTCGACTGAAAACAGCAAAATTGAAATGAAAAATTCGGCAGATCCCTCTTAACTTAGGAATCAACGTTATGCTAAGCATCTGAAAGGAAGGTAAGCGTGTCGTAACTTTGCCATTGGGCGACAGGTCATGAATTGACGCTAAATATATGTACAAATTTCGCATGCGGAGATATATGTTGAAGAGTTGCAGATGTTTATATAACCAGTTGTTCGCACTTTCGCAACATAGCCAACAGGAACATGCGTATTATTCGCACCATAAGCTGATGTGAAGCGCTGATGCTCGTGAGCATAATGGCCCTCAACACTGCTACATAAATCAACTTCAGCGCATGCCACCTAACCACAATTGACGTAAACTCGACGTGATCGCTGTATCAAAGGAGTACATATGGAATGTTTGTAAAATTGGATAGGCTGCACGGTAACCATCATTGGAGTTTCACGAAGATTAGGGTCTATTTGAAAAGCAGATACGAGACCTGCCGTAGTTATGTGATAAAATGCTTCATTGCCACGCAGAATGCTTGGGTTCAATTCCAGCTGGTACCCTGGCATTTATTCTTCGCATTCATCGGGTCTACGCTACAGAAGTCAGGTACTTCTTAACAATTGCGCCTTAAAATTGCTCATGTGTGTTCTCGTCGTTTCTACGTAGATACTAAGTGTTGATCGCTTGTGGCACATACCCGAATACAAGTGACACATACCTGCCCATGGGAATGTCCCACTGTCTGGCGGGAAGTGTTTGACAACGTACGCGACGGGATTGTGAAATAATTCATGTCTTGAATAGCGCATCATATCCGTCAAGCCATCCTCCAATGCTAATTTCGGTTCACACCATGTTAAGTATAGGTGACCACGGAAGCGTCCAAACGTTAGCGGCTCCTTAGATAGATAGATAGATAGATAGATAGATAGATAGATAGATAGATAGATAGATAGATAGATAGATAGATAGATAGATAGATAGATAGATAGATAGATAGATAGATAGATAGATAGATATGCTCAAAGTCACTGAAGTTCGCTATGAAATGCTTCGCATTTAAAACGTGCGTGGTAATATCATACTTAAGTTGTCGGTACAATATTGCCTAAAGGCATAGAGAAAGTGGACAATGCAGCAGTGGTTGTGCAATCTCTGCATTACCTCTGATTCTGCATTGCCTCTGACTAGTCCTTATCAGTGAGACTGCCTGATTTTACGACAGTTTTTGAAGCTGAGCACGTGGCGATTATTTTATGTAAAGGTTGTAAAAACTCCCGCCAAACCAAACAACGCAGTCATAATGACGGATTCCTTTTCAGTTTGAACAGCTCTGACAGCTTCTGAGAACTCTCAAATTCTAAGGACATTCAAAACATAATTACCGCCACAGTTGAGACTCATGAGGTTAATGTGGGTTTCAGGACACTGTGGATTAAGATTAAACGAATTGGCCGACTCCTTAGCACTAGCCGCGCTTGATGGCTCAATTTTAACCGTTCAATATATTACAGCAATAATATGTCGAAATTCTGAAATGTACACTGATATGATAGAAAAAGTAACGCCATGAACATAATATAAGCCCTCAAGTTTCCATGGCGACGCCACTAGAGTGAGTACAGAATGCTCGAACTTTTAATTACCAAGTTTTGATGTCGTGTCCCCCCCCCCCCTCATACACCTGTACCTACACAGAGCTGGTTAGACGATATCACCCCTCTGTGCATTCTGCAGGGAAATGGAATCAATTGAACAATATTTTTTGTATTGTCGCCAATACGCTATACTTAGAAAAAGGCTTCTAGTTATTTCATTTCTGAAAATAGGCGTTAAATTGAGGGCGGAAACTGCACTAAACTTTGGTGCTTCAGTTCTGGGGCATTGCCACAAGAATGCTTTCAATGCGTTTACGATAATAATCAGGCTTCCAAACACACCCCATTGTGATCTTCATTGAAATAGCTAATATTTAGTATCAAAAAGAATTCTAATTGGTGAGGTGAAGTAAACGCAGCTGAGTGGTAATCACACCACCTGAAATCTCAAAATCTCTCAAAATGGAATTTTCATTTTTTTTTTGTTTTTATGCGCTTTTGCTTACATTAGTCACATTAGAGTGCAAATTCATTTTTACACATAGTTGTATAGCTCACATAAAAATTGCACTACGCTTTCTTGGCCAGTCCCACTGAGTGAGCGTGCATGGTTCTAGAAAAACAAACAAACAAACAAACAAAGCAATCTCTGAATTGGACAACCATGCTAGTGAATGGAGCGCGGCGGCCAGCAGCAACTTTATGATATGAGGACGCATTTTCAACAACTGTACAGCATATGAAAGCTCACTTCCGGTATGTTATTCAAATACAGAATACAAACAAGCTCAAGGGAAGCCTAATTATTTGGGCCGTCTTTGTGTCAAGAAAAATTGAAACTTCATTTCAGGGTGAAACTGTACATGGTTCATAGTTTTGAACATAGTTGGTGCCCCACTTTTGTGTATACAGGCGGGAGCACGATAAAACAAATAAGACCACCAGGTTCTTCGTTAGTGTTCCGTGCGTGCACTTGGCTCGTTCTAGCGGTTCCCGGATGTAGTGTTATATTTCCACCAGTGGCGTGCGCGCATCCAAGTAAAGCCATGCAGGCACAGACGAATGCTTGGTTCCGCGCTGGAGCTTTCAGTGCAATTAACCGCCGTGACGTCTGAACTCAGGCTTTGCAGTGCTCAGCGACGCTTTGCCATATTCATCCGCGGAGCGCATGAACCCGCATGTGCTATGCTTACGCTGCTCGCATTAGTACTGACTAAGCTGCAATCACCTTCAACGAACAACCACGCATGCTGTCTCCAAAGTTAAGAGGTACCTCAGCAATAGAGAAACTTTGCGTTTTGTTTTCTGCATTAAGATGTGCGCTATCATCAACGGTTATCGCATGGTTTCGGTGGATACATTCGACAGAATCAGCGGGAGGAAACATTACGGTAGTGTGCCTTCAAAACTTCTTTCACGTTGCGTGGGGATGTGTTTCAAAATTTATCTCTTTGTGCCATTGAAGTGTGTAAACGTGAGTGAGACAACAAGGAAGTTTTCAGCATGTAATTGAAATTGCACGATTTTTGGAGCTCTATTCTGCGTGAGTTCACGCGACACAACACCACCTTCACCAGTGCCGTTTTCACCAATATCGAGGATAGCAACTCTCTGGATCCCTAGAGGTGCCTATTGTTGAGCAGAGGTTTCTCACTACTGAATATGCTACTTTCCGATGCACATGAAAAGAAGGACGTGGACATGCATATCCTCGAGAACAACCAGAAATTGCACTAGAAATGCGTGCGGGTTCTTTTTAGTTCCTGCGTCTACCAAAAAGAAAAAAATCTCTTCCTTCATCTCTTTGTGAGCTTATACTTACCAAGTGAAAAAAGTCATGATGGACACAACAAATCTTGGAATGTCTTAGGAAATTATTTAGGAACATTTTCAAAGAACTCGCCAGGAAGACTTTTTAGAAAAAGATTGGCCCCTATTTGCATGTTTCACAACAAATGTCGTCAAAAGACGATAGTCTTGCGTCTGGAGCAAGTGAACGAAACGTTTGTTTAATGTTCTGCGCGAGAAAATTGGTGAGTGATATTCTGGAGGTGCTGCGTTGAAGTGGCTCGATGCGCGCAGTGAAGAAATTGTTTCGGCGGACAAATGGACAACTCCACCGACAGACAGACAGACAGACAGACAGCCAGACAGACCAAAGTTTTGCGTCGAACGTCCCAAGAAAGACGTCTTTAAAAGTACTGCACATAAGTACCACTTTTTATAGGGTCGCATAATACGTGATACACAAATCTACCTTTGTTCTCAGGTGACTTAAACTGAAAAAAATGGGTTCAGAAATACAAATATATTTCTAGGGGTTGTTTATTACTCAAATTATTTCAGACATTCAATATACAGTGAAATATATTATTTGTAGGAGAGCTCGCTGCTGTTAAATTAGGCATTGCCCCGACGAAGGCGACCTTCGCCTGGTTTACGTCAGCCACTTTGACGACGTGGCGGCATTATTTGTGTGCACTTAAAGTGGACAGGGATTAACGGCAATTTTCGAAAAAAGAATAGGCGCTACAATAAAAATGAAAATACTGCAATTGAAGAACTCTTCTAGTGCGACATCTGTCCTGTGTGGATTAATACTACTAGGCCAGTTACACCTAGTGGGAGTTTATTCAAAAAAGAAAAAAAAAACTCCGTAAAGGTTCCACAAAAAATCTATTTTTTGTTGTTCGAAGTGAGCAACTTAGCCCTTCAGAATAAACGAGTAAAATGGGAAAGTTTTCACGCAGGTAGAAAGAATCTTTTCTATGCGCACAGTAGGCTAGCACAGTGAATAATGAGCGCTTATACAGGCATACGCTAAATATAATTTGCTGTATAAGTCAGAAGTCATAGCAATGTAAAAACTCATAACAACCTTCATCTGTATCTTGTCAGATGCCGGCACCAGTAATCACGACATCAGTTTGACTGTTTAAAACACATTAAGAAAAAAGAATGCGTTGGTACCTCTGTCCTAAGTAAGGTTGGATCAACTGTGTTGATTGATTGATTTGTGCAGTTTAACGTTCCAAAACCACTATTTCATTATGAGAGACGCCGTAAAGGAGGGCTCCGGAAAATCTGACCTCTGGGGCTCTTCAACGTGCACCCAAATTTGTGTACACGGGCCTACAACATATCCGCTGCTGTCAGAAATGCAGCCGCCACAGCCGGGATTTGATCCTGCGACCTTCTGGTCAGCAGCCGAGCACCTTAGCCACTAGACCACCGTGGTGGGGCGGATCAACTGTATTGTCTATGTGTTCTGATAAACTGCGCGAAAGGTAGTCACCTTCATGGGATGCAGCAGCGAAACATCTTAGTTCAATAAAAGGGATTGACATCTTTCTTCAGATATTATTGCCTACTGAGGACCACAAATTTATTATGCGAAAAAGCTATGTTGGAGAAGGAGCCGATATAGAAACGAGTGAATGGAGTGGTAGATATTTATGACAGGTCTATTTAGGCAAGCTGTTAAAACGGTCCGTGCATCATTTTAGTGGAATATATTTAACTAGAGCACACGCTGCGAAAGAAATATATATATATATATATATATATATATATATATATATATATATATATATATATATATATATATATCACCCATTTGCAAGTACTTTTTCTTCTCTTGTATAAAAAGGAGGCAGCCTTCGTTGTCCAGAACAAGAGGACACTGCTTCCACAGTTTGTACATTGTACTCCAATAGAAATATCCGTCCACTTTTATGTGTACCGTTTTACAAAATAATATCATATATCTCTAAATAGAGGGCAGAATCATTACTGAGGGAAAAAGCTGCTCGTGCTGACGCTTGACCACTTAGAAGTTTCATCTGCAGCTAATAAGACCAATGTCATAATTTAGCTAGTGTAGTGAGTCAATGTATGCCACTAATTACCACTATAGGATTATTAACTGCAGGATCTATGCACAACATCAATCACAGGATTTTGAACTGTACATTTATATTTTAGTCACATTAGCCATAGCGTCGTCACATTTACAGTATTCAGCACAGATAATGTAAAGGTGCAATACCTTTGCTTCCATTCCCAAATATTCAGGTAAAACAACAAAAATTAGAACAAAAAACCAAATGGTGCAATGAGCCATTGCTGCTGTGAAATTAGTTATGCTTGTACGAGTGATTTAGGTAGTATCTTTCAGCAGTGCGACCAGTTGTTAACGACTCTGTAAATACACGCTGCAGCATTTTCTCCGCGTGCTACCACTAAAGTTCAATGACCAGATTAAAGCAAGGAGACAGAGAAGCATAAAAGCACTTTGTTGAAGAGTCAATGAACAAAATGTTTGGCGAATATGCAAAATCATACTTACGGTCGGTACGTTACTATTTGCTCTTTGAAGGGAAGAAGGAAGTATGTTTATTTACAGAAAGGCAGAGAGGTCGGCCTGAGCGATAGTTTGCTCTAGCCTGCTACTCTACACTGGGGGAAGGGAAAGGGGAAAAGAAAGATAAATGGATGACGATGGTGAGATAGAGAGGTGAGTATGTAGTGTTCTTTCTAGCTGAGACACATTTTAGAGCCGCGCACATCGTCCAGTTGTTTCTAAAAAGGTAATAACTGCTCTTGTGACCACAGTTGCACTGTTGGTGTCTGGCCAAGGGCCCAACAAGGTCTCATCAGTAAATGACCTACTGCGATATTGTTCAGTAGAAGAAATCAGTGTTTGTCGTTCACGTGCGTATGCTGGGCAGACACAAAATAAGTGCTCAAGTGTTTCTGGCACATCACAGTGTTCACAATTAGGACCGGTATCACTGCGACCGATGATATGTGCGTAACGTCTAGTGTACGCTACACCAAGACGAATGCGGTGGATCATACTTGTGAGTTGCCGTTTCAATTTAGGAGGCATGCGGAACCTCATTTCAGGGTCCCATTTGTGAAGTCGCTGGTGTCGCCGTTCCGGTATGGTCCAGTGCTGAAGTGTGTAGCTGCGCATCACGCAGCGAAGCAAGGCGTTCGTGTCAGCTCGTGAAAACGCGATGCGTACTTCAGGGGCACTGCTTAAGGCATTTTTAGCTTGAGCGTCTGCCTCTTCGTTTCCCATCACGCCGCAATGAGCGGGAATCCACTGGAAAGTTATAAGATGGCCATTTGTTGAAGCAACCTGAATAAGTTCTGTGATTTCTATTGCCAAGCTGTAATATGGACCTTTCTTCATGATGCAATAAATTGTTTGCAAAGCGGGTTTGGCATCACAGAAAATCGTCCAGGCTCGAGGTCGCTCTCCGGAAATAAACCTTATTGCCTCTCGGATAGCGACAAGCTCTGCGGCAGTTGATGTGGTTTTATGGTCCACTTTGAATCGTCGAGCGATATCCATGTCTGGGATGACAAAGGCTGTGGCGGAGGTGTTTAGCGTGGTGGATCCGTCGGTGTACACATGCAGAGAATCACTGTACGTTGTATAAATGTGATATAGGGTCAGTTGTCTGAGGCCAACAGAAGAAATGAGCGACTTCTTCGTAATTCCAGGTATCGTAAAAGAGATAGGTGGTTTAGGCAGAACCCATGGTGGCACTGCAGGGGCATTTGGCGGAGAAAACCTTGGTGGTATAATATTTTCATGCCGCAATATTACTTTTGAGAAACTGCAATCTGGGTGAGTGGCGGGTAGTACTGACAGTGGGTGCTGTCTTTGTCTGCTCAGTAATCGTAGGTGAACTCTAAGTGGCTCGCAGAGCATGTATACACTGATGGGACAAGCCGGAGCCTCTGCGATTGTCCCATTTGTTGAAGTGCAGCGTGTTAGACCCAAGCATCTTCGTAAGCATTGAGCTTGAACACTCTCGAGTGTCTTCACACAACTAGGTCCCATATTGGAAAGCACCGGCATGCTGTATCGAATGTATCCCACAAATAGAGCATTGTATAATTGAAGTAGCGATGATTCTGATGGGCCCCATCTTGCTCCTGCTACGTGGCGAAGAATGAGAGCAAAGCTCTTCAATTTAGATTCTAGTACGGCGACATGCTTCGTCCACGATAGATCTCTGTGTACGACAACCCCAAGGAACCTGTGGTGCGTTACAGCAGGTATCGCTGTCCCATTAATAAATATCGGGTATTGCGACATATGCTTGCGCGTGAATGCAAGCACTGCGCATTTGTCGATTGAAAGAGTGAGCCCCTGATGTCGTAGATATTTGTATGTGATCGTGACTGCACGCTGTAGTCGAGCTCGCAATTGCGGACGAGTAGTTCCGGATGCCTATATGCATATGTCATCAGCGTATGCAGTGATCTTCACCGTGCTGGGAAGTTCTGCTGCTAGGCCGATCATTGTGACATTGAATAGGATCGGGCTGAGAACTCCTCCTTGGGGAACACCACGATGAACCTTATATCGATCGGTGTCTCCGTTACTTGTCGTCATGTAAATGGTGCGGTCCCTAAGGTAGCTAAAAATCCAAGCATACAGTCGTCCACCGATGTCGAAATCTTCCAGTGCGTCAAGGATCGCATAATGCAGCACATTATCGTAGGCACCCTTAATGTCTGAGAAGACCGCCGCCACTAGTCTGCGTCGGCTTCTTTCCTCTTCAACGCTGGTGATCAAGTCGACCACACCATCAATGGCAGATCGGCCTCTTCTGAAGCCGTTCATAAGTGCAGGAAAGGAGTTGTTGCTCCCTAGAAGCCACTCTAATCGTGCCAGAACCATTCTTTCCATCACTTTTCCGACGCAGCTGGCTAACGCGATTGGTCTGTAGGAGGAAAGTGCATAAGGACACTTCCCCGGCTTGAGCAGTGCAATAATGCGACTGCATTTCCAGTTAGCTGGGACTTCTCCTGACTCCCATGAGGTGTTATAATGAGATAACAGGATACGTCGTGCTTCTGTATCAAGATGGTTGAGTGCAGCATACGTGATTCCGTCATGTCCTGGTGCCGATGATCGGCGGGAGGCAGAAATCGCAGCGTCAAGCTCATGTATTGTAAAACGTACATCAAGGCGCTCGTCAGACGATGGAGGTGCAATGGTAGTAAGAAGCTCATTAGTGGCAAGATCATCAGTCGTGTCCACGATGAGGCTACAGTAGTCACTGGATATCTCAACTTCTGTCCGTCCCTGATGTAGAGCAACAGCTTGAAATGGTTGATGTTGTTGGGGAGTTGTCTGCAAACTTCGTACCACCCGCCAGATCTTAGATAGAGGTTGCCTGGGGTCCAGAGATCCACAGAAATTTCTCCAACGTTGCCTGTCAATCTTGTCAAGATGCCGAAGAACATGTCGTTGAGCTCGACGACAGGCGGAAAGGTCTGAAGGTGACTTCGTTCGTCTGTATCGGCGTTCGGCACGGCGACGAATTGCACGAAGGGCCTCGTATTGGGAGTCAACTGCTGATCTCTGCATCGGTAGGTTAACCTGTTTGGTTGTGTCACGCAGTGAAGAAGCAATGATGTTTTCTACCTCGGATGGATCATTCGTGTGCTCACAGCCAGACTTGACAGATGCCTTGAACAGTGTCCAGTCGGTTTGACGGATGTAGCGTGTGTGCGTGCGGCGAAACCACCTGAAATGAACATAGGTTGGAAGGTGGTCGCTGCCGCGAGTGTCCAAATCTGTGCACCAACATGCGGAAGACAGAAGGTTTCTGGAAACGAAACAGAGGTCGAGGCAGCTGCTGTAGGACGTGCCACGAACAAATGTAGGTGATCCGTCGTTGAGTACGCTTAGTCCATAGCTGTATATAAAATTGGCTAAATCCTTTCCGCGATAATTCGTTGTAGTGCTACCCCAGAGAGGATGATGTGCATTAAAATCGCCGATCACAATGTGTGGCCTTTGTGCTGCTTGAAGAGTGGTCCCCAGGTGGAAGCAGTCCATCTGTGCGCTTGGGTGCATGTATCCTCCTATTACGGAGAATGTTCGCTTTTTGTGTGTTATAGTCAGGCTCACATAATCATTGCTGGTATGCGACGCGACTTCATGTCTCAAGAATGTCAAATCACGACGTATACAAACGAGAACTTTGCTCGTACGTTGATCACTGCGGGACCAAATCTGGATATATCCAGATATACGAAAAGGTGAAACCATATTCGGTTCACATATAACGATAACAGGAAATTTATATTTAACAACCCATTGTCTGAAGTCTGACAGACGGCCACGTAGGCCACGAGCATTCCATTGCATAACAAGCGACTGGCGCATGCGTTCTTCGAACATCAGTGCCATGTTCACTTACTGAAGAACCAGTGGAAGAGACACCAAAACCTCAAGTAGCTGCACAGCCACCTTAGCAGCGGGAGTGTTTAGGCTGCTGAGAATCTTACGCATCGAACCCATCAAATTTTTAAGCATAGCCTTGACATCTGTGTTGTCCATCTTCTTGTTTTCTTCATTGGAGGTAGGGGCACTATGTGATGATGGCGCTACCGTAGCTCTTGACGGTAGTGAAGGCCACTGAGTCTCCGACGTGGGGAGAGCCAATGACTTGTTACATTGTACTTGCGTGGACTGTATTGGCATTTGAGCATCTGTATCCTCCTTTCTGGCCGACAAATGTAGGCTAGGAAGTGGTGAGGGCATGGTTTTGTGTGTCGAATTCGATAAGCTATGAGCACTGCTGCTTCGTTTGCGTCGATGTCGCGAACGATGTTTACGGCGCCGTACAGCCCTTGCAGCTTCTCTGTGAGTGGAGTGGTCTCGAACCATTTTCCTCAGAATACTAATTTCATTCCTCATATTGGGACATTCCTTTGATGTTGCGTCGTGGGCGCCTGAGCAGTTTGGGCATTTGGCCACAACATTGCAGTTATCATCATAATGAGGGCCACCGCAATGCTTGCAGGTTACTGCACCTTTGCAAACTGCACTAACGTGCCCAAATTTCATGCATTTATGACATTGCAGAGGTTTTGGTACGTAAGGACGTACCGAGTGCCTCACGTACCCAACTTTTACATGTGTGGGTAACGTCTTCGACTGAAACACTACTTTAATACATCGCGTGCGTCCAAAGCGGTGGAAGCCAAGCACGGGAGCCGACGATGACAGCAGTTTCTCGAGACTCGAGTCTGTTATCTCCTCATCCACATCGTATATAACTCCTGTTGTCGTTTCTTCGTCGTACGCGGAGAATGCGCGAACCGGAATATTTCCTAATCGAACAATCGCTTTCAGCGTGTCCATTAAGGCCTTCGTAGTGACCTCCACGGACAGTATGTTTTTTCGGGTATTTATGTGTATTTCTACGACTTTCCCTGGAGCGATGAGCTCAAAGTACTCTGTCAGGCTTTGCCTATTTAGAGAGTTCAAGATGTCTGTCTTCGATGTCGGCACATACGAAATGGTGTACGACCGCATGCTACTCGCCTTTGTCTGTGCTTGCGGGCTAGTGGGCGATGTCCGGCTAATTTTCCTCTTCAGGCGTCGGCTTGGTACGACCACATAGTCGCTGTCCGAAGCCATATCTTCAACGGAGGAGTCATCAGAATTGTCATCGTGGGCCCCGCTTGGGCCGGGGTGAGAACTTGCGTCAGACGCACTATGATGTGGTCGGCCACGTCCCGGTTTCTGAATGGAGTTTTGATCCCCCATTCTAAGGGGGAACGCCCCTTCGAGGTGTGTCGATTATTGAAAAAACTTGGCAAAATAATTAGGAAACTCACAGAGCTCGAAGCAGAGGCTGTTCTCTGTGACAACTTCTTCTTCTTCCTTCATCCATTTGCCCTTTGAATATTTGAATACCGAATTCCCACACACTGTCTCATTTACTTCTGTGTCTGTTTCACCACAATTTTAGGAATACCATTCGTTTCTGCAGAATTCAGTGAACTTTTCCAGAACCACATTGTCATGGGGCAGGCCAAAACTGTTACCTGGATGAATGAAGCTTCAAACAATCGGTTGCCAGCAACATTCAGTGAAGACCATTCGCCAGTTTACGATAGTGCTTATAGATGATAGCTTTTTGTTTAGTGCGATGAGCAGTGAAAAAATTGGGCACGCCTGCCTTGGCCATGTCATGAATTTAAATGCTTCACTTCGCCTCTTTCACTACAATACATACAGAGTAAGTGTTGTACACCACTCTAGGCTGACATCATATATCTCCAGCTCTGCCGAATAATTGGACTGAATTGTGGAACAAAAGCCATCTTACGCATAATGGTTCAAGAATTGCGAATAGGCAACCGAAGCCGTCACAGTAGTCCAAAAAGCTACGACGACGCGGATATTTGTATGAATATATTCACCCTACACGCCACATGTTTGATTGCACACAGTAAGCTCCTGAATGACCTTCTGAAGCCGCTTAGCTGTAAAACGACATTTTGTAGTTCTGCCAAGACAAAGAACAAAAGAAAGTGTTTTTTCTCTGTCGTCTTTCACAAAAAGCGTACCACTTAGGAGCTCTGCAAAAATAACCGAGACAATAAACGCTCATGTATCTGTGAACATTATTGGACGGACGGACGGATATGGATGGGCGGATGGACGGATAGATGGATGGATGCATCGTCAGGGCCATGGTCCCTGACTGCCAGGTACCCGATGTATGTGGCACAGCTGCAGGTTTCTTCCTGTTGGGCGCCAAATGTAGGGGGTTTTTGGTTGCTCGGTAAAAAACTTCACATGGAAGACGTGGAGCCAGACCAGGAACCTCCTTTATTGACAACCCAGGCCCCGACTCTCCGCTGCCCGCTGCTGCCACGTGCCAGCCAGTGCACACCCGATCATCCGCTGCTATTTACGCAAGACTGATGGACAATGCTCTGCAAGGTGTTGAATTGAATATCTCCCTATATTGCCTCGATGACGTCGTGGTGTTTGCCCCTGATTTTCCAACTCACTTACGCCGACTGCAGCACGTATATACATGCTTAACAAATGCCGGGTTACAAATAAATCTAAAAAAATACCAATGCTTTACGTTAGCGCACAATTCTAGGACTCCTTGTGGCCAAGGGTGGCATTCTCCCGGATCCCGACAAACTGCGCGCCGTTACTAAGTTTCCTAAACCCCCTACCGTGAAAGAACTTTGAAGTTTCATTGGTCATTGATCTTTATTTCAGGCAATGTGTTCACAACTTCACATAGATTATATCACCTCTTGCGCAACCTCTTGGTGACACTCACGATATGTCGTCGTGTTCTCCAACCTGCGATGAGGCTTTCACAACATTGCGACGTCTCTTTACACACCACCCATTCTTCGCCTCTTTGACCCAAAACTCTCACTGAGGTCCACACCGACGCAAGTGGCGTAAGCTTGGGTGCAGTACTCGCACAGCGTCAACTTGGCCACACAGAATACGTAGTGACCTACACGGGTCGCACACTCATCAAGGCCGAAAGCAACTACATCGTGGCACGAAAGAAGTGTTTGGCATTTGTGTGGGCGCTTGACAAGTTTAGTCCATATTTATATGGCGTTTCTTTTGACGTCGTTGTCGACCACCACGCGCTGGGTTGGCTTTCGGCGTTGAAAGACCAATCTGGCCGCGTTGCCCGATGGGCGTTGAATATCCAGGAGTATGACATACGCGTGATTTATCGTTCAGGGCGCAAACATTCGGACACTGACGCGCTTTCCCGCTCACCTCTCACCCGTAGACCGGCTGATGACCCTGATTGTGGGCCCACGTTGTCTTCTCTGACTTTCACAATAGTGCTGCGTAACAACGCAAAGACCCTACATGACGTCTTTCCTCGGTCTTCTTTGTGGTACCTCTAAAGTCCCACCATCGCGAACGCTCCAGCGCCAAGTCGCCCATTTTGCGATTTGTGACACACTGCTCTACTGTTGCAACTATGCTTCAGAAGGGTGCACATGGTTGCTTGTTGAAGTACGAGCTTTGAGGTCAAATATCTGCTGCCTCCTTCCATACTGACCCACAGTGTTGCCACGCAGGAGATTTCAAGACGTACGAAGAATTCACCAACAATACCACAGGCGTGGCTTGTATGCCTTCGTTCGCACTTTGTCTGCTCTCGCCGTGAGCGACAGCGCCGCAATCCTCCTCCGCACATCTCAGCCGAATACTACAGCCATTGCCATGCCCGTCTGGACCCTTCGATTGTGTCGGCATTTATATTTATTGGCCCCTTCCCATGACCATTGCCAGAAACCTGTGATTAACAGTCGACCACTTATCTCGTTATGCTGAGACTGCTGCTCTCCAGACTGATATAGCACAATAAATCGAAATTTTCATACTGCACCGCTTTGTGCTCGGTTACGGAGGTCCTAATAATTGCTCACTGACCGATGACACGCTTTCTTATCCGAGCTCATAAAAACTTGCTTGCTGACTGCAATATTGATCATCGCACCTGCACTTCTTACCACCCGCAGACCGATGACACTACAGAGTGCTTTAATCGAACTCTTGGTATTGCTTGCTATGTATGTCACACCTAATCACTCTAATTGGTACCTGGTCTCTGCCGATCATCACCTATACCTATATAACCGTGACGCAAACCACAACCGCGTTTTCCCCCCTTTTACCTCCTTTACGCCCTGTCACCCAACGCACATGGTTCACAGCATTCTGCCCTATCGACCAACACGCCTTTGAATGCCCTCCTCTATTGGACGCCAGCAGACACGCTGGGGAATGTCGCCAGCTGGCCCGCCGCTTTATTTCAGATGACCAGACCACGAGAAAGCCATTCGTGAATGGCTCTCTGGTGGTTCAGATGATCATCACAACGGCAAGTCAGATGCAAGAGAGCAACGTAGACCAACCCACATCCACCCCAAGCGTCGTCTACACAGCACACACCCCCGAAGCCGTTTCATGGTGATGTATTCGAGGACGTAGATGACTGGCTAGACACTTCGATCGGGTCGCTGCCGCCAACGAATGAAACGACACCAAGAGGCTTCGCTACGTTTATATCGCACTTGAAGACTACGCTCGATCTGGTATGAGAACCATAAGCCATCTATCCCACCATTGCAAGAATTCCAGCAAGAGCTATGCAGGCATTCAAATTCCGTAAGGAAAGAAAAGGCCAAGCAGGCTCTGCAGAGCCGGGTTCAGAAGCCAAATAAAAACGTGGCTATGTTTGTCAACGACATGTCACGCTAAGCGCGCTGACTCAGGGGGATTAAATAAAGAAAGTTTGACTCCTCCTTTGGGGTGTCAAGGAGATACTTTTTGCTGGACTCATACGCAAGCCCCCAACCACTGTCGATGAGTTCATCTCGGAAGCTACTACCATAGAACGGGCACTACAGCAACGCTCTCTACAGTAAGACCGCCAAGCTTCTGTGGCCGCGGTGTCATCTTTCACCTGTGGACAGGACTTATCAGCACTCCGCGAGCTAGTGCGGAGCGTGGTTCGGGAGGAGCTCGAAAAAGTCCGTCCGACTACTGCTCACCCAAGTGCGACAATTTTGGGACACATTATTCGCGATGAACTCAGGAATGTGATCTAATTATTGCTTTCAAAGCGTGCGCAAGCTCCTGCTCTGTCTTACGCCGAAGCATTGAGGAGTCCTCACCTTCTACCGGTCGCCGGCCACCCTCTACTTTCTCCCCATCGCCCTGTCAATTCGCACCTGCAAATAACTACGAGAGCACTTTTCAGTATGACGTTTCGCATGAATTCACCGTAAATCTGACGTATGGCGCACCTCTGACAATAGGCCTTTTTGCTACCACTGCGACGAAGCGGCCATCTGTACCGCCAGTGTGCGTACCGCAGGATGGGCCTTCAGGGCTTTCACCCTAACGTGCGTCGACCCAGCAAAGGGGAGCGTCCTCACAAGATTCAGCAATACGTAGCAGCACAGCAGTTGTTTTCTCCTGCACAAAGCCACCAGCCACGCTCACCTTCTCCTCAGCGCCTTGGCTCGCCTAGTCGTTACGCCACGTTCTCTGGTGTACGAAACAGGCCCCCAAGTCCTGGCCACCCCTAGAAAATTGAGGCCAGCGATCTCTTCGGGTCCTCCTCCACCACGACACGTTGACGACACCGATATTTCTTTCACAATATTTTTGATTGGGGCGCAGCAAATTCTGGCAATATTTCTATGACCATCGACAATCACTCGCCCACCGCACTCATGGATACTGGCGCCGATTACTGCGTTATGAGTGGTGACATCGCAGCTGCTCTCCGAAAAGTGGTGGCGCCATGGAACGGCCCGCAGCTCCGTACCGCGGGTAGTCATCTAATGACGCCGGTGGGGGGTGCAATGCCCGAGTACTCATTGGCGCTTCGGTCGTGATCGGGACTTTCGTCGTACGGCGGGCAGGCTCCAGGCAGGTCATGTTGCGATTAGACTTCCTTCGAGAATATGGGGCTATTATAAATATCCGAAAATTTCTGGTGAGGTTTTCACGTAACGACATTCTCAGGATTGTGAATCGCGTATGATGGCTTTGCGTGTATCATACAGTTCAGTGACCGTACGTCCCGTTCTAGTGTTCTGGTTAACGGGCTGAGTGACATTACCCGACAGCTCTCGGAGTTGTGGAACGCTATGTGTCCGTGCTCTTGTTTCTTCAAGTTTGTCGCCCGTGGTCTCATAGAACCGACACAAGAGCCTGCGAAAATCCTACTAACAAATTTCAGTCATGAATACCAACAGTTGATGAGGCAGTGTGTCATCACTTATTTCGAAGAAATCGTGACTCGAAAGCCTGCTTATCGCTCGCGCAACTCTCTTCCGGTCCTCGCGACGACAAACAGTCTCCGGTTAAGCTTGATGTGAACTGCGCACAGTCGACTACACAGCAAGAGAGTCTTCGCTCCCTCCTGCTTTCTTCATTGATTGCTTTGCCACGATGTCCAAAATCAGACACACGTCGCAAAGCACAGAATCATAACAGAGCCAAGCGAAAGGCATATTCGACAACATGCTTGTCAAGTTTCCCGCAGAGAACACGACGCCATCCACGACCAAGTAGAACAAATGCTTGGTGAAAACAAATACAGCAAATTGCGTTTTTCTGTGTGATTATCGCAAACTGAACACCGTGACAAAGAAAGACGTTTTTCCACTTCCTCGCATCAATGACTCGCTCGACCACCTTACAAACACCGATATTTTTTGTTCTTGGATCTACGCAATTGTTATTGGCAAATTGAGGTTGATGAGCGTAACAGGGAAAAGAGCGCCTTCTTTACTCCTGACGGGCCCTTCGAATTCAAAGTGCTTCCTTTTGGATTGTGCTCTGCTCCCGTGACGTTTCAACTAATGATGGACACAATTTGTACGGTGTCAAGTGGCAATCATGTCTTGTCTATTAAATGACGTCGTCACTTTTTCATCAACTTTTGAGCAGCACCTTTAGCGTCTTCGTGCAGCACTTGAGGCGCTACGAACAGCTGGCCTGTCGCTCAAGCCCGAAAATGCCACTTCGGCAACGAGGAGCTTAAGTTTCTCGGTCATGTCATCAACAGTGACGGAATGCGCCCAGACCTCGAGAAAACGCTGGCTGCCGCTACCTTCTCAACTCCGACGAACAAACACGACGTACGCCGTTTTCTGGGCCTTTGTGCGTATTATCGTCGTTTCGTTCTGAAATTTTTCAAAATAGCAGAGCCCTTAAACCAACTCTCAAGAGAGACAACGTTACTTTTGTGTGGGCCCAGAACAACACGAACCTTTTTGCGAGCTACGACGACGCCTCGAGACTCCCCTAATCTTGGGTCATTTCGAGGAAAATGACAATTCTGAAGTGCATACAGATGCAAATAATGTCGGCCTCGGAGCCGTCATTGTGCAATGGCAGGAAGGTATCGAGTGAGTGATAGCCTACGCTAGTGGTACGTTATCATCGGCTGAAATGAATTATACACCACATAAAAGGAATGCCTAGCTGTCGTGTGGGCCATTTTCAAGTTCCGACTGTATTTGTACAGGTGACCGTTCAAAGTAGTCACCGACCACAATTCTTTGTGCTGGCTTGCAGGCCTCTAAGACCCCTCAGGCTGCCTAGCTCGATGGAGTTTCCGCTTACAAGAATTCGACGTTACGGTGGTTTACAAGTCAAGACGCAAGCCCAGCGATGCTGACTGCCAATCTTGTGCCCCAATCTAGTCAATTCCTTCTGACCAAACTGACGACGAAAATTTTCTCAGGGCCATCACAACCTTGAATTGGCTCGAAAACACCCTGATAACACAGAACTTCGCCCGATCATCGACTATCTCGAGGACAAGCTTGAACA
>WOVY01005680.1:0-124783 GCA_013436015.1 Rhipicephalus annulatus
ATGCACTTTCGGCTTATTGCTACCATGAAGAGGAAGCAAGCCAGACTCGAAGACATCGTCATGGAGCGACAACCCCACCACTTACAGACCAAGAAACAAGGTTTACGCAAAATCGCTTGATGCTGCTCCGGGCAACCCGGACAATGACGACGTTCAAGTTTTCGACAACGAATTGCACACAAGCTGTTTGCGATAAGCAAGAAATCCCTATGATGTGCGGTTGGAGGTGAAAAAGTATATTTTGCTATTTGTATGAAGGCTTGAGATAAATGTAAAGGGACAACTGGAAATGAGGGCGAAAGAGTGGGCTGGCGTAACCTCTAATTTAGCTAGATACTTCATGTTCCAGTGTAGCTAGGTGACGCAGACATTTTGATATTTCGGCTTTTGGAGGGTTCGGTGTTTTGATTTTTTGACATTTTACACCTTCGGTGTCTTGTATAATCGGCTTTTGATTTTTCGGTGTTCTAAATTTCGGCATTCCCATAGTTCATCCTTTTTATTTTCGGCATTTCGAGAGCCACATTATCGTAGCTTTAGTCATAAAATACGAACCCTACCTGGGTGTATTTAAACCACGTGCAGCTCTCCACTTACTGGGAAGTGATACCAACCTGTGCGACAAAAGCAAAGAATCCATGAAAAAAAAGTGTTGCATGGCAGAGAAGCCACAGTTACAGGCTAACTAAATAGTGTTTGAGTGACCATGTTTAATACCCAGTAATCATGTGTTGGTTTATAATTGCAACTTATCCGTCGCGAAGCTTACCTTTTTATTTTCGTGGATTCCTTGATTGATCGTTGTGCTCTATCAATTTATAAATCTTTGGGTGTAATTAACGAGGTGCTTGACACGTCGGTATCCTTTCGCAGTGTGACGAGAGGTCGACGTGGTGCACTCTAAATGTATTCGGATTCCTCATTGACTAAAGCTAATACTTGCACGGAAATAATTCGAATAAGTACTTAGAGAGCTAGATATGCTGTCTAGATGATTCTTGCACCTAATGCTAGGATGCATTGCTTAAAGTATAAACTAACCCCCTTATGTAAACACATACGAGGACTGAGATTAGTAGAACGCCAATTCAAAATTATTTTTCTGACTAAAACAAAAAAACTTTTTTGAAAAACTTACAGTCGGTACACAGGGCAGGCTAATGCGCTGTTAGAATATTTCTGTCTTGACACACCTATGTTAAATTCAAAACCTGATGCGGCACGGCATTGTCTCAACACCTTTCTGCAGAACACCACAGTCTAAATGGGGATGGTCTACAGGTCCTTCAATTAGCATAAGTGGTCTCTAACGATGTACTTTACTTTTCCAAGGTGTCAGGTGTATAGTCTTCTATGCAGCCTCCTATAATAGGTTTGATTGATGGACTTATGGAAGAAGAGATACAAGAAGGTTTTATCTTTGTACCAGCACCGAATAGCAGATTGGCACTACTTCCGCGTGTTCCACATAGCACCACTCAGTGAATAGACAGACGCCATGATGAGAAATACCAATGGGCAAAGTGGTTTAACCCAACACCCTCAAGGCTAGAGGGTTTCGTTTGACTCAATTTCACGTGACCGTTGTTACTATGGGTGCAGCCAACACTTGCCGTACAGACAATAGCATAGAGGCTTTTGCGTGCCGTCTTCGCGCTCGCGATGGTCAAGAGTTATATGCAACATCTGTGCACCGGGCCCCAGTGCATAACCGGGGTTTCAGCAAAAATTTGTCGCATCTTTTAATAAAAAATATGCCGGAGAGAAAATGTCTGGTGATCGAATGCTTGGTAGTCTGTAGGAAATCCTGTCACAGCGTTTGATATGGCTTATTGTACACCATTTTATAGAAGCGGCAGCGGGGCTTAACATTCATGAACCATGAAGAAGTGCAGACAGAAAACATGTACTCCCACGTGTGAACTTAGTTTAAAAAACTTAAAGCGATTTCCTTTTTCTTGGCACATCATTCAGGAGTATCGATTCCAGAAGTCATGCGCGCGCGAATAAATATTTGTAGTATTTTAACTCAAATATATGCGACTATCAACCACCTATACCTCAGCTATATAATGAAAATATACTAGAATTACAAGACTATCAAAGAAAACAAGCTATCGCATACACTGCACGCCTTTTTTAGTAGATTCACGTTACGTACGTCATTGTGACCCCTTCCATTTCCCTCTCGGAGTGAAACTGTGCGTCCTTGTGTGCGTGTGTCTGTAGAAGATGTTAAGATCGGCCTCACTGGCTCGGCGCCACATGGACGTGGGAGACGATTGCAGCTAAGCCTACCCTAATTTGTTCCGGGTCAACGCTCTCGAGGTGCGTCAAGACAGTCGTACTTCAAATTCTTCAGCACAACACGACAGTCATACTTCGAATTCTTTAGGGCTGTTGGCTCCCTTCGTCAAAAACTCTTGGACAACGCCGACTGACTGACGGCCTAGAAAGAAGCTGTTGCAAATCGAGACTGCTTGATTTGTTTGACGTGCCAAGAGACGCGCTGAACAATTAGCCGAGAGCTTGAGATCCGTCGTCAGGTATGTTTCCCACGCTCTGTGGTGCTTTCAACTGTTCTATTCCCAGAGCCCGTAACCTGCCTAGCGCTGCAGACCCTATTCTGCACGTGCGATGCAACGTTATTGCACTGTGCTGTGTTGACCTACGTTGTGCTTCTCCCTCACCATGTGACGAACTGAACGTGCACCCTCTCCCTTCCTGGGTTGAGAAGAAGGCAGTGTTCGAATTTCTCTTTCTTTCTCCCTCTCTCGTTTTTTATCCTTATACGCTGCGCCGTGCTCCCTGCTGGGCTGCAGAAATTAAGCGCCTTCTTCTAACCACTACATCTCCCCACTTTGGGGGACGGAGATGAAGACGACAATTTCTTTGGACTGCCCTCGGCACTGCGCCCTGCTCCCGACCATAATGCAGAAATTAGGTGCCTTCCTCCTCTTCTAACCACTACCACCCCCACCACTGCCCTGGACTGAATGGACATGCAGTCTGTTAGTTTACAGAAATCTGCAAGGCGGCTTTCCTGTATTACTTGTTTTCCAACCAAAAACTCTAGTTCACAAACGACTTTTCTTCCTCATTGCGCCTTTACTTCTCCAAATTCCAGCGAATGCACGCGAGTACAACAAAATGTCACCTCTCCAAATTCCAGCGAAGACAAGCGAGCACAGCAAGATCTCAAAAAAAGGAATGGCTGAAACAAAATAAGCGAGAAAAGTAGTGTGTGAACGAGAGTTTTTGGTTGAAAAACTAACCTTACAAAAAATCTGCCTCGCAGATTATTGCAAACGGTGCATTGTTTTCTCCTGCAGAGAATTTTAGGAAGACCAGAGCTTAAAACGCGAGCACCTAAACGCTCTGAACGAGCTCTCAGAAGCTCTCATCAAGCTTCCGTGATGCTACCATCAACATATAGTGTTACGCTACCTTTAGTGTGTAAATAGTGTATATAAACGTTCCTCTTATCAGCCCCGGCTACTCTGCTCGAATTCTACCCGAGAGTTGGCTAGCTGCTTCGAATACATCGCAAGCAAGCAAAGGGCACGGAGTTGAACAGGCGAAAATGTGCAACATCACATTGCCTTATTACGTGACATATTCGTTCTCCGCTGCATTCGCCCACTCGTTTCCGCCAATAACGCTCCAGTTTTTATAGCGACGACACACCATTGATTGTGGTCAAGTCATTGAATATCAATTAAACAGCGGTTGCATTATTTATTTGCAAAATATTTCACCATAAAGTATAGTGAAGTAATTTATTGCTTGGCCACCTGAGGAGCTTTCTAACTTGACTTACCTTTTATGAAGACCTGAATATAATGTTAAGATTTGTTTGTTTTATTCTGAGCCTTACGTTCGCAACAAAAGTACATCGCCACTGTCCGCGACAATTATTCTTCATCTCTCCCAGTGCCAGTAGGTCCGTTCAAGTTACGTGATGAAAACCTGTTTGCTGTACTATGTTATATATGACATGTCGCTCAAGTGTCTGTCTCTGTATTAATTGACGAATACAGCCGTCTTTTGTAATTTTTCTACTAGAAAGGTTTTAGGGCGAAGCTCCTTATGGCGTGGCTTGGGCGTCCCTCGTATGTAACCACCAGTGGCACATACCCGAAATAGGTATAACACTTGACCTCCAAGGTGGTGTCAGTGAGAGATTTCTTGTGTGCGTTGTTTAACAATAAAAAATAGTGCTCAATGTACATGCCAATGGCTGCGAATGGGGAACGAGAGACATGAGCATTCGGCTTTTAGTCAACGCGCACGCTGCGATCCCCATTAGCAGCCATTGGCATGTACATTGAGCACTATCGGACAAGAAAGGGATGCTACATTATACTCGCTGGGTGTAACCTCCTTAGCTTTAGAAAGGTTTAGCGAGCGTTGAGCTGCAGTGCCATGAATACAATGAACTTATATATACCATGAATGAACTCAAGGTGGTTAAAAATTAGAAGTAGATACGAAGCGCAAGCCGTAAGAAGTAAAAGCCGAATTCTCCTGTCTCTCATTTCTCATTAGCAGCCATTGGCATGTAAATTTAGCCCTATCTGACAGGGAAAGGTTGCTACGTTATACTCACTGGGCGTAACCTCCTTGGTTTTCGAAAGGTTTAGCGAGCGTTTGGTCGCAGTGCCATGAATACAGTGAACTAGAATATACCATGAACTCGAGGTGGTTAAAGGTGGGAAGTGGACCCAAAGCGCAGGCCGTAAGAAAGTGTGCGTGTGCCACCTCTCGTTTAGTCCTTGGAATGTCCGCTGGATGGCGGTGCTTCTTTATGGGGAATATATGATAAAAAGATGCGAGATGGTGGGACTTGGAGTGTTGAATAGATGAACGAACGGACACACAAACAGATGCATGAATGGACGCATGAACGGACGCAGGGGCGAACGCAGGGACGGGCGCACAAACAGACGCATGGACGGTCACACAGACGGACGCATGGACGCACGAATGCTTCGCCCCACTCTCCATCATTCACTCCGTGGATATGCTGCCATTTTTTTATTTTGTTTTTTTTAACTGGTGGTCTCAGACAAGCTTATTACGCCTCTGCTCACCACTGAATAGGTGTTGTTACGCGCGGCGCCTGGCCCTACGGGGGACAGCGGCTTTCTTTGTTCATCAAACAAGTCACCGAAGGGCTGCCAGCCTGCTGTCCGCCGTGTATTTTCCTTCTTAGCCGGGAAGTGAGGTGGCATTCCGACACCATAAGACGTTCGACGAGACTACCACAATGGTTTCTTGGTGTCACAGGTGCAGTGTGCTGGCCACGCCCCAATCAAAGACCTTGACTTGAGCGAGTATGAGCGGCACCGTCTGAGGTGGTGTGTATGTCCCGTGATTTAACAGCGCATTCTGGACCCATTCCCTCATTTAGTCAAAACGCACATTTTATAATGAGCCACTCAGCTCATTCACAAAAAAATATCTCGCCCTATATGTACAGAATGTAATAAATCCTCTGTTAAGTTTGCCATCCTACTCCTGAGTGCACATGCGTTTTCTATTCTCCCTTTCTACACTCCCTTTCTAGCCCCTATTTCCTCATCCCCAGTGTGGGGCAGCATACCGGATGCCAAGATATGGTTAATCGCCCAGCCTTGTTTCTCTTTCTCTCTCTTGCCATCGTACTGCCTTTGCATCTTCATCCCGGATATCCGACGATTGGACAGGCCGATACCAACATAGGTTAAAGAATGAAACATATAATGAATATTTTCTGCAGCATGTTCAGACGCTGCACATGAGTGATTATCCTTGAAAATTATTAACTTTAACACCGCGGACAGGTGATGATATACCCTGACTAGGTTCAAGCATGTATTATGCCTCAACGCTTTCAATCTTCATTAAACTTTTCCCGTTCGATTTCCTCCTTCGGGACTTTGTGTAGTTCTTCATCTAACGCGCTACATTCATGCTGCACTGCTAGTACTTAATTTCTTCTGTATATACGCCCTGTTTCGGGCCCGATCATAGGCTGCCATCTTGGACGGATAATGATGCCGTTTTGCATCCTATGAATATTCGAATAGTGCTACGGGGAACTGGCACGCATCAAAACGCTGGGCTAGAACATTAAACGTTGTATTACCATAATCATTGCTAATTACGACATAGAAAACCAGCCAAAATTGATTTTAAGCCTAAGATGGCAGCGTCTATGCTTTACTGTAACTGTTACATTTAATTTTTGTCAACTGTGCAATATGTCATTTCATGCAGCAGCAGCCGAACTTGTGTCTCTGTTCATAGTGGTATTCTCGGTCTCTGAAGCTGGGTGAAAATAACTAAGAAGCCTGGTTTTTAATGGCTACATAAAATGTGAAACGAAGCTAATAATCAAGATGAAAAAAAAAACAAATCTGTGAAAAGTCAGTACTGGCGCATAAATGGCGCGCCGATTACACCGATGAAAAACGGCGGCGGCGGCGGCGGCGGCTCGCCGATCAGTTCGCGTCGGCGGCGGCGACACAGCGAAAACTCTCGGCGGCGGCGCGCCGACCAGTCCGCGCACACCTCTGCGTATACTACCCCTGTTGCGAAGGCCGTAAGAAGAAAGCGCGCAGGTGCAGTCTAGCCCGGCCGTGCCAGAAAGAGGTGTTGCTATAACGACCGGTCCTTCGCGGAAAATTTGAATTAAATTGCACAGGAGCGTTCTTCGTGCTACAGGGTAAAAAATTATTGCTGCTGTCTGCAAGCATACAGTTTCATAATATACACTAGATGGAACTCTGGCACTAGTGTGTATGGGAGCTGCAACGCACGGCGCTTCAGCTACCATGGGAACGATGGGTAGTACACACATTTGTCTAATCTTCGTACTTCTGGCCTGCTTTTGGCTCCGTGTGTGCTTGTGTGGCTTCGGGCTGTTTTCTCAAGAAACCAAAATCAGCGAATGTTCAGCGGTTACGCTTCACCCGCCTTAATTTTTTATACTTGCTTTTCCAAATCAGGTCACGAAGCTTGAAAGGGTTTAATTTTTCTTTCAGAACAAACCCGAAACAGCAATAAACGAAGCCACAAGTATGATTCGCCGCCCGCAAGTACGAAGACTAGGCAAATGTGTCTATACTACCCATCAGTGCTATGGTCGCTGAACGATCGCAGCGACAGATTCCCCTCTAGTTATTTTAGGAAACTCGATGGCTGCAAGCACGACGTGGGCTTGACTCACGTGGAGAGCACGATCTACATGCCGCTCTACGGAACACATGCAGATGTTTGAAGTGGTTCTCGCACGTCCTGTGAACTTAATACTGCTTGGGGCGTAACAGATACGCACATAACTGACATGCTTTTTCAATATTTTGTATCAAGCGATACTTCTTTAAATGCGCTAATTTTCGTGCACTCGCTGGTAGTAAGTGGGGCACTCGTATCGGCAAGCTGGAACTGCGAAGCGCGTGAACGGTATGGGGGGACGCACATGCTTTTTATGACGAGAAAAGCAGAACTTGAATAAGACGGCGGGACTGCTAGTAAGAATAGAAGCAACCACTGAGATACCTTGGCCAATTTGTTGGCGTGCATTACATAGATACCGTTCGGTGTTACGTCAAATTCTGTTTTCATGGCTCCAATAAATATACGGCGATAAGTTCACGACCGTTTGATTACCCGCTGGGAGACAAGTTTACGGGGGACCCTGCGCCTATCTTTTCGCTGATTTCACCATCCCTTCTTAGCTAGCACAGAGACAGGATTAGGGTATTTTTTTTTTTTGCACTGAACAATCAGCCGACCTTTTTAGGAATGCCACTGGAAACTTGCTCACAGAAAGCAGTGAATTCACAACTAATACAGAAAAAAGCGCACTATGTTTGTAATAGAAAAAAGAACTATTTATTGCACGTGTAATTGTGTTGCTTAAACATGAAACAAATGGTCGTGCAGCGAAAATTACTCATTCACATTCACGACCAATCATCTTATCTGTGAAGTCTTTGCTGCAGACTGCGTCCTTTGTGCTGAGCGGGCAGTACTTCCTGAAAACCACGTGCTTTTTGGCGTTTGGGATCAGAAGGAACATTGGATAATATTTTGTTTTCTTGGCACGTAGCGTAACCTTCCGGTGAACCCTAACGAAGCACTTTCTTCCCATATTCACTCACTGTGTGGACGTCTTCTTTCAGCTGATTTCATTCTCGGCAGCTCACCACACCACAAGTTCATTTCGCAAACAAGAATGATGAAACGTCACTTAATAACGCGCCGAAGAGCGCCAAAGGCACACTAGCGACTGAAGCAGCCAAAAGACTTTTTTTTTTACGAGTGGAAAACGCGACGCTTTCGGAACGCCGGCGTGGCCACCAGCCCCACCAGTTGCTATAACAACGGTGCGTGAATTTTTTTTCTATTTTTAAGTTGCGCCGGCTTGCCGATAGGTTCGCTGCCGGCAGTGCACCTATCGTTATAAAATTGGAAAAAAACAAGTATCCAAGCTCACAGAGGTAAGACGGGGGCTTAGGCAGGGGTGTCCTCTGTCACCCTTGTTATTCATGATGTACCTACAAGGATTAGAGGTTAAATTAGAGAGAAGTGGACTTGGCTTCAACCTCTCTTTCTCCAAACAAAGAAAACTCACTGAACAGGCACTACCAGCATTGATGTACGCAGTTGATATTGTGCTAATGGCCGACAACATGGAAGATTCGCGAAGATTGATGGACATCTGCGGTAATGAGGCAGATAGGTTAGATTTCAGATTCAGTAAGGAAAAATTAGCACTCATTACTTTTATGATAATGAAGGTAGTGAGCTTAGGGTGACGCTAGAGATAACATACAAATACAAATATCTGGGTGTATGAATAAGCAATGGGACCGAGTACCTAAGAGAAAACGAAATATACGTAACGAATCAAGTTCACACGAATGCAGCAGTGATGAAAAATAGGGCAATGTGGAATTACATTAGGTATGATGTTGTGAGAGGAATATGGAAAGGGGTCATGGTTCCTTGTCTGACGTTCAGCATGCAATCTTGTGCATCAGATCAGAAGTTCAAGCAAGATTAGAAATTAAGAAACGTGGAATAGGTAGGCTTGCTTTAGGAGCTCACGGGAATACACCAAATCAAGGAGTACAAGGTGATATGGGATAGACATCATTTGAAGGCAGGGAAGCTAGCAGCAAGATGAAATTTGAGAAGATATTGAGAGAAATGGGGGAGGAGCGCTGGGCTAAGAAGGTTTTCAACAACCCGTACATGAAGAATGTCGATACAAAATGGAGGAAGCGAACCAGAAAATTGACGGGTAAATACTTAAAAAACAGCAGGGAACCAAACCAAAAAGAATTGCCGGTTAAGAAGAAGGTGAAGGAAATGGTGGCCGATATGTGGAGAATCGGATGATTAAGAAGTCCGCACTAGAGATATATCGAACTTTTAAGCAGGAAATCGCCAAGCAAAGGATATATGATAATACTCGGGGTAGTTCTCTGCTGTTTGAGGCCAGGATGGGAGTATTGCGAACCAAGACATATCGGGCCAAATACGAAGGGGTAGACATGGTATGCAGTACGTGTAGAGAGGAGGAGAAAACAGCCGAACACTTGATTATGTTCTGTAAAGGGCTTCACCTTATAGTTCAGTATGATGGCGCAGAGTTTTTCAAAGCACTGGGGTTCAGCGTCAGGGAGGGCCAAATAGACTTTAAGCGGGTAGAAATAACTAGAAGGAGGTTATCTGTTTGGTGGCTAATGTCATGGCATGAGTGAAATTGAAATTCTTCACTGCAATGTACCAGCCCTCAACTTCACTATTTAAAGGGAAAAAAGATAAACCTAGTTCTTGGTTCACTAGGTATTCGGGTCAGGTGGCGTTAGCCGCCGCCCGATATAAAGGGTACAGCTGCATCAATTCATCCATCCTTCCGACGGAAGTGCGTCTCTGTTACTTTATCTGCTCGATCGCACCCCATAAGAAAGTCGTGGAAATGTCCCCACCTAAAGTGTTTGTAGCTTACACCGTGGGTGCGACACTACGCACTTGAAGTCTTGTCACTCTGTGTCTCTGTTTCTGCTGGAATTCGATACAATGGACCTTTCCAGAAATCGCAGCGCCGCGCCTTTCTCTGGCGCATCAGGGCAGGCGCATTACGGAAAAACGGAGCGCCAGGCGCGAAAAGCCGAAGACGCTTTCCCGCTTTCACCTGCTTTTATCGCGTGCCTCCAGTGATTTTGGCTGGCGTAAGGTGCTGCTCTCATGAAGAAACGACTACTTCTGAGTGCTCCGACTTTCATGCTCGTCAACTAGGTTGTAGTGCTCGCCACAAATAGCCAAAATCATCACAGAACATGCCGAAGAATAAAAGTGGCGGACGGACCTGCTTTGTTTGTGGGTGTCATAAGACGCAAAAGACATCGGACGTTTCGTTTCATTGCTCTGTGCTACTTCAGGACTTCAATTTTTGTCATGCTGCAGCTTAGTTTGACCTTGTGAAGATATTTCAGTTCTCACTCACTGTGATTATGCAGCTGGGGTTTTACCATTAAAGCATACTACGTAATATGCGAAGTTATAGAGGCGACACCATTACATGTCCTTTGCACACTCACCTAAGAGCACACGAAGGGGAACACCATCTCGTTTTTATTGTATGCCGATGTGCAGAGTCTACCCCGCCAGTACATGTGTGAAAGCAAGTCGGTACCATGAGTGCGAACCCATCTTCCATCGCGGCTGGGCGAGAGCACTGGTGTAGCTTGGGCATGGGCAAGTGCTGGCGTGCCTTGAGCAGGGTAAGTGACACTTTTGCACCCCCTGCTAAGGACCCTGCAGAGGCACACACCAACCACCATCCACACCACCCTTCAAAAAATTGCTGCACATAATGAGGTTTTGCATTGCCCCCAAGATCAGACCACTTTGAGCAATCTCGGATAACACGCGATGACGTGATCACGTGAAGTCACATAAAGTTCTAATGATTTCACAATTTTTGGCGGTGTCTGACACCATATATGTTGTCATCACCACGTGATGATTTTTAGGATCACTCGACGTCGTCGACGCGGGACGCAAGCGGTCAAGTTTAACGTGTGATGAGGCACCTACAGCTTTCGCCTAAAAACAAACACTTTCTGTCGGTGGCTAGGGCATCCCGTGGCAGTGGCGTCAACAAGAGTGACGCGAAAATTATCGCGTCATCACGTCAGCATAGCACACCATCGTGACATCAGAATGTGTACGGTCACACTTTACACATTCTGTAACGTTCTGGACCTTACACATTATGCGTGAAGTCATCATGATGATCTGTTGATCTAGTCATCACACGACATCGTCGCTTTGCACTGCCTGTGTGATCGGCCCACCAATCAAGGATACCGAGAAAAACCAGGTGAGGTACTTAATGTTTAGAATGCCTCCGCTCGTACAACCAATACCAAGCCACTTCAGGTGCACAAAACTTTCGAATGGGTAGGAGAAGAACCAATAAACCAACCAAATAAAAAAAAGATGACTTTCAGTCGTCTTGGGTAAATCATAAAAACACTGCAAGTTTTTTTTTATTGCAGCCTTACTTAGTGTTTATTTTGCTGTTTACTGCTTGGTTATCTTCAATTGTATCTGCTTATTATTCACCATAAAACTAGAGCACCGCCCCGGTGGTCTAGTGGCTAAGGTACTCGGCTTCTGACCCGCAGGTAACGGGTTCGAATCCCGGCTGCGGCGGCTGCATTCCCGATGGAGGCGGAAATGTTGTAGGCCCGTGTGCTCAGATTTGGGTGCACGTTAGACAACCCCAGGTGGTCGAAATTTCCGGAGTCCTCCACTAGGGCGTCTCTCATAATCATATGGTGGTTTTGGGATGTTAAACCCCACGTATCAATCAAACCAACCATAAAACTAGAAGCTTCACCTATTGTGGCTTAGCCCACCTCTTTTTTTAGGGGGGGGTCTCTGTGTCAAGGCAAGGAGTGCTAGTTGTAGTTTCATTATTACGGATACAAAAAGCGATACTCACAGCCAGGTAACACTGCCAGCTGATGTAAGCGCTGCTGCGGTATTCTATACATTTCCCACACTGAATGAGACTTCCAACATTGCTTTTAAAGTCACAGTCTCACCATCAGCAGCCATAAACGGCATTGCTTATCAACGTTTTCTGGCTTAAACATACTGTGCCCAGGCACTGAGTGCTTACTACCACCATGAAAATTCTACATTCTGCGGAATTTTCGCTTGTCAATACGCCTAAGGCAAGTCCTTCAGATGTCCTGTGCATGGCCGTTTTGGCAAAAGTGACAGGAACGTTTGTATGTTTTCGGCAGCTTGGAGAACCATCTGTATCGAAACGACAAATTACTAAATTAGCATAATCATAAACTGTAATGATGCAAGAGATGACGGGAGCTCAAGCCGTAAAATAGAATTTTGCGAAAATCGTGCAAACTAACGCCCATTCTGTTATATATTGCTTCCTATTGTTACCCTTTGCGCAGTCAGGTCACACATTTTTAAGTTCTTAACAAGAACGACACATATACGGCATGTTTTCCACTATTTCGCATAAAATACTGCGAAGTCAAATGTGCAGAGTGTACCCGCTTTATGAAGTGTGACACTGCGCTGTCTCCCCACACGACAGTACTCACTCGTTGTCCGCTCTATACGGGCGTGCTGGTAGTGGGTTTTTACTATCCTCTCGGCGTTCTAAGTGCAAAGTTTGTCAGGCACAACATTTTAAACGGGCAATTAGAATTCTAATCAACCAGCATATTGGGGCTCGAACCCATTTAATGTGGTCAGATTTTGACATTGATTATCATGCGCAAAGTGCCACGGTCTTGCACAGCGTATCCCTCGGAAGCATATCACGAGTGCTTCACAAAGTTGTGATAGTAAAGCTGTATAGTCATGCTGAAAATATAACAAAAGAGAAAAGCTTCCGCTACGTGGAAATACGACGAACGAAGCGAACGGGCTCGCCACGAAAGCCGAGTAATGTTTCCGATTCGATGGGCTCTTTCGCGGGTACGTTAGCATTTTCCCGGGTCTCTAATAAGTTTGCTCACTTTATGTTGCTCTGCGTTGTGCCTCTTGTGCGAGTGCAGATTGAAGCAGGGTTATCACGTGCGATATTCCCACAAGGATGCGTTTATACACCCGCGCGCTGCGGGAAACGAGGTGAGCCAACGCTTCCGCGAGCAGACGACACTCCAACGGTGCCTCCCATAGTGCTTTGCGGCCAGTCTAGTGGCACGCGTTAATTTCTGGAAATGTCCATTAAGGTTGGTGCGCACCGGTGACCAGCAGCGGTCGCGCGACCATTTCTAGAGGTGTGCGCCGAGGTGGTTTCGACCGGCGGCGGCGTGGAGGTCGTTCCGAGTCGGCGGCGGCGTCGGCGCACGCCGGGCAAAATGATGGGCGGTGGCACACGGCCACTTTTCGTCGTAAATGTAGTATCGTGCGGTGGACTCGCCGCACGAAGAACACAGGGCGCGGCACTGAAGCGCCGGCTGACACGAGGTACGCAGCAGCTGGTGCCAAGCAGGAACTCCTTTTTTAAATACACAAGCATCACTATATATACATGTGACGAACCACACGAGAATGGTGTGGTGGTGTAGTAGAGAAGGAAGGAGACGAAGACAAATAAAATGGTTTATCGTATAGCCATCATGTCTCCTGCGTCACACTAGTCGACAGGATCTACCGTGCCCTTCATTATGGCGACATCCAAGAAAGTCATCAACATCCCGAAGTACTCGGGAGCATCTAAGGACGTCCTCTTTGACAAGTGGCTCCGGCTCTTCGGGTTGAGGACTGCTGCCGCAGCATGAACGGAGTGAGACAAGCTGTGCTGCTTCTCCGATTACCTTGCCAGGTGAGGCTTTCCGATGATTTCTCACCGAGGTTTTCGACACTGACACGTCTTGGGAGAGCTTACCTGAACGCATCAAGGAACGCTTTACGAGCGGCGTCACGGATCCTTTCCGCCAATTCATTCACTGCTGGTTGAGACCAGGTCAGACAGAGTCTGAAGGAATACTGCAATGAAAAAATGTCTCTTGGACGCCTCCCCGACCAGAAGCACGCGCACCTTATATCAGGGCTCATCGATGGCATTCCTGCGCATACGGATATGGCGCGTGCTGGGCTTACCTCGTCTCCACCAGTGGCATGACTTACGTGTTGGCCGGCGCTGCACTTCCTGTAGAGTCAACCATGCAGAGAGTAAAGTTGCAGTGCCTTTCACCAGCTCGGAATACACGGATCAACGACCTTCTCAAGCAAGGTGTCATACGACTATCTACCTCCCCATACGATGCGCCGGCACTTCGGGCACAGAAAAAAAGGGGGAGGTCGCACGTGCTTCTGCATCGACTACCGCAAGCTAAACGAATTGACAGTGCCTGATCATCAGCTGCCCATCCCTCGCATTGATGACGTTCTCGATTCTCTGGGGAAATCTACGTACTTCTCGACGTTAGACATAATGTCAGATTACTGGCACGTGAAGATTCACCTTGATGACATTCTGAAAACGGCGTTTGTCATACGTACCGGTCACTACGAGTGACTCGTCATGCCTTTTGGTCTTCGGAACGCTCCGGTCACCTTCAAATGGGCTGTCAAATTTATACAGGCAGAACACCGTTTGCAGAATGTATATCACGAGGAAAACAAGATCATATATGACAAAAACTTCTTTCCATTAGAGGTTCAAGTAGGAGACATTATTCTATATGAAGCACCCTGGCGCCCGAACCACGGCAAACTCAGCGCAATCATGGAAGGACCCTATACGATCATACGCAAGATCTCGGCAGTTATCTACGAGATCGACCGCAGCGTGACTCCACTCGGTCGCCAGACTGACGTCGTTCATGTAGGGAAACTTGAACGATATCATCGCCCCTGCATCTATGTCTCTCTCGGGGGAGGGGGGAAGCGTGTGACGAACTGCACGAGAAAGGTGTGATGGAGTAGTAGAGAAGGAGGAAGACGAAGACAAATAAAATGGTTCATCATATACCCATCACGTCTCCTGCGTCACATACATATGTACAACTCCATCTAGGGGCCAGCCAATCGGTTCTGAAACCGGAACTTAAACCCCGACACCACATCATCCCCCCATTGAAAAGAAGATGATGCGGGTCTTGCACGCTACTAATGCACGATAAGAATACAATGTACAGAATAGATAGAAAAGTAATTAATGCACAACATAACAGCGTGAAAAATAACACCGCAAACAGAGAAAAATGCAAAGGCAATGCACACTTGAGCAAGAATAACACGGGACACAAGCACACACTGCAATAAGCACAACTAATGATGAAGAATTAAAAATGTGTTGCATGCAACAAGGCCCATTGCCAATTCACCTCCACATCATCTCTTCCCCCGAGAAAGGATGTCTGCATAGTGATTGATTGATTGATAAGTTGTGATTTAAGTTCCAAAGCCACCATATGATTATGAGAGACGCCGTAGTGGAGGGCTCCGGAAATTTCGACCACCTGGGGTTCTTTAACGTGCACTTAAATCTGAGCACACGGGCCTACAACATTTCCGCCTCCATCAGAAATGCAGTCGCCGTAGCCAGGATTCGAACCAGCGACCTGCGGGTCAGCAGCCGAGTACCTTAGCCACTACACCACCGTGGTGGGGCGATGTCTGCATAGTCACTGTCGTGTTTGAGTCTATGGCGTCGACGACGATAGTGGTGTCATTTCCACGACAGGCACTGTCACCACTCACAGCCGCCTGGTGGTATGCAAGAATCGGCCCATATGATGTCCTTCCAATGTACTTCTGGCACAGTAGGGGCCGGAACAAGCATAAAACGACGCTCCGACGGGACACGGCTCGGCGTCACCGACGCAGGCACCGTGCACACAACAAGAACGGGCATGACCGGCGCAGATGCGACCAATGGAAGCACCTCTGCCACACGCTGAATCGAAATTGACCCTGGAATCCCGGCTGTCAAGCTCAGCAGGTGCACCTTTGGTGGATGACAAACAGAAACAGTATCCCGGATATCATCATCAGTCGGAAGAAGTACAGCCGGAGTGGAAGTAGCAGCAGGCAGGATAAGAGTAGCAGGCACAAGCGAAGAATAGACAAATGAGACGGATGTGGGTAAATTATGGTCAGCAGCAGCGGGAGTGACCGGAACAGCCATCCTCGCAGTAGAAGTACTCCCAGTCGAAGCATGTATAGTCCGGGTATGCCCAACTGCAGGCAACACGGCAGGAGCAAGCGCATCAAGAAAACGATAAGATGAGATGCCAATAGGTAAAGCCCCAGTGAGCACACTCTCAGTCTGTGCCGGAATCGTCGTAGCCACTTGCAGGACCGTAACTGTATTGGTCACCGCCGATGTGCATTGATGACCGGTCGACTCCATAGTAGTGCGGCAGACCCACGCGAAGTGTCTGCTATGTCCGCACCGCGAACACGTCCGGCTCCTGGCAGGGCAAGCGGTGGAGTTGGCCCAATGCCGCGTCGAGCCGCAGCGATAACAGCCGGCGTCGAAACTGGAGAGGAAGTGTCCGCAGCAGCGGAGGGCGAGGAGGTGCACGAAGGAGAAGACCTGCCGCCTCTCCTCCATCTTGCAGCGAAGCTTGGGGAGGACGGCTACCTTTTGGCCTGCCATCTTGATTAGCTCGGTGAGCTGAGCCGCCATCTTGAATTGGACGCGACGACGCTCCGTCGACTTTTGGTCCCGAGAACTGTAGCAACGCGCGGTCGGCGTGCTCCTCTTTTCTCGCTACGTCGAGCGCCTTCTGTACGGAGAAGTCCTTGCCCATCTTAAAGAAAATCAGCAGATCCCACGTACAGTGGTAATCGATGATGAGGGAAACATGAGTGATAAATCTTGAGAAAATCACCACAACGTTACGAGGTGAGGGTAAATGATGCCGTACATGGCTTCCGTGAGATGATTATCATGTTTGGACGTGTCGTTAACCTTCGTCATTTATTCACGTCACGTGATACCAAATTTAGTATATGTGGAGCTAGCGAAACGGCCACGAGCACGCCATGAGCGTGGGATGTTGTCATGTTCTTACATGACACGCGTGTCATGATTATCATGTTTGCACCAGTCATATATTTCACCATCCATTTACGTGAGGTAACACAAAATTTGGTATATGTGGAGCTAGCAAAATGGCCGCGAGCACATCATGAAGGGCCCAATATACTCCAACGTAGCGTTGGCGCGCGCGCACGCTGGGCACAGCGACGCTACGTTAGCGAAACGCGAGCACTCCATAGTCTGACGCCAGGCGCGACCAGCGTCCATGGACGTGGCCCGACGGCAACCAGCGCAAAATGCGACATGCTGAATTTCGTGCCAATGTATTACCCAGACAACACTGCGTCTCCCTCTTTTCGTGACAGAGGGACGCTGGACGTGCTGGGAAGTGCATGCGCTAAAGCAACGCAGCGCGGCGCGCGCCTGCGAGTATATGGCAGGACTGGTGCTTGGCGTGGCAACGCCGGCATGACGCGACGAAATGAACGCCGGCGACTACGCGCACCGTGTCACGTCGAAATGTAATAATGCCTTGACTGTTGCACATGGCATATTTTCACATGACACGCATCTCATGATTGTCATGTTTGCACCTGTCACTTACATTTGTCATCCATTGGCGTAACGTAAGACCAAATTTGGCATATGTGAAGCTAGCGATACGGTCGCGAGCACATCATCAGTGTGGCATGTAGTCATGTTGTTACATGACACGCATGTCATGATTATCATGTTTGGATGTGTCATTTGCTTATGGCATCCGTTCGCGTCGCGTAATATCGAGTTTAGTACATGGGAAACTAGCGAAAAGCCGCGAGCACATCATGTAGTCATGTTACATGACACGCATCTCATGTTTATCATGTTTGCACCAGTATCATACCTTAGTCATCCATTCACGTCCTGTATTACCAAATTTGGCATAAGTGAAGCTAGCGAACTTATGCCAGCTAGTGAACTTGCGGCGATGGCGTAGTGGTTAGAGCATCCGCCTCGCATGCTAGAGGTCCGTGGTTCAAATTCCGGTACCGCGCAGCTCCAAACCGGATTAAAAAAAATCCGCGTGTTGATGGAACTGCTTTAAAAGGCCTTGGGTTCGGCCTCACCGGCAAACACCGCCGAGAACGCACTCCCTCACCAGAGAAGGATTGGCCACCCTGGTGCAGTATGGCCACCACTTCCCACATGCTTACGTCAAATAACTCACGGCCCTCAGTCCCCAGCAGCTGCGAAGCAACTGACCACGGCGGCGGTCAGATCTGCAACGCAGCAGAGGGTGCTAAGAATCTCTGGATCCGGACAGGCCGCCATTGGAACCTGAACTTGGCAACGTTTAACGGTAGAACCTTATCTGGTGAGGGAAGTCTAGCTGTACTACTCGAGGAGCTAGAGGGTGTTAAATGGGACATAATAGGGCTCAGTGAGGTTAGGAGGACAGAGGAGGCCTATACGGTGCTACAGAATGGGCACGTCCTTTGCTATCGGGGCTTGGCTGACAGAAGAGAACTGGGAGTGGACTTTCCTAATTCACAGAAACATAGCTGGCAACATAAAGGAATACTATAGCATTAATGAAAGGGTGGTAGGTATCGTAATTAAACTGAATAAAAGATACAAGATGAAGGTAGTACAGGCTTATGCGCCTACAGCCAGCCATGATGACGCTTCAGTTGAAAGCTTCTATGAAAGCTTCAGTTGAAAGCTTCTAGGTGGGCTCGGTGGCTGCGCCACGAAACAGTCCTGTAACCCGCTCCTGTTCGCCATGCAGGTTTATGTTACGCTCGTCATCCGTCTACTCTCCTCGGCTTCACTCGGTGCCGCGACGGACGGGGCAGCAGCCCACGAGTCCCTGTGGCTCGACACCAGCGCGGGTACGAGTGCCCAATGCGCCTCCGAACCCAACATTCTGGCCTGTCAATTGGCGCCCCCACCCGAGGCAGTATGGATCCTGCAGACACCAGAAATTTCATCTTCATCGACATCAGCAACAGCTATAAAGCGGCAGCATCCCGGCGCGCCGCTCTGTGGGCTCGGTGGCTGCGCCACGAAACAGTCCTGTAACCCACTCCTGTTCGCCATGCAGGTTAGTAGACAAAGCTCGCTATTCTCCAAAAAATCAAACAATTACTGTCTGGTACAGCTGCCGAGCCCGCAGTGTTGTGTATGCATGGCCTTCGAATGTATTGATATCATACATTGTTTATTGCTGTTACCGTCTGGGGACATTGAGAGCAATCCAGGGCCCCCTAACGATAGTGCTGACATTCTCGCTGAACTATAAAATATATCTTCTGGGCAGGCTAGGCTTCTTTCCGAGGTGCAAGACCTAAAAATACAATTGAATACTACAGAAAAAACTATCAGTGACCTAAGTAATAGAATAACGCAGCTGGAAAAAACACTATCAAAGCCTCTCAACCGTTCAAACACAAATAACGGTGCTAGAGACCAGTGCAGGCACTACAGCTCGTCACATTCAAACCTTTGTGGCCAGGTTTGACGATGCGGAAAACCGCTCGCGACGGAACAACCTAATATTCTATGGTTTCTCAGATACTAATCACTCTGAAACTTTCTCTGAGTCCGAAGAACTAATTGTGAGCCTCTGCAGCAAACACTTAAACGTTAAAATTGACACGAAAGAAGTTGAAAGGGCACACCGGCTCGGTCGTCGCAAGCCTTGCCGGCACCGCCCGGTCATTGTAAAATTCATATCGTTTAAAACTAAAGAAACGATTCTTTCTAATGGCAAAAAACTGAAAGGCACAACTTACGCGATAGGTCAGGATTTCTCTCGTTCCGTCCAAAATGCACGGAAACACCTCATTGCTTTCGCTAGGAGCAAATCCATCGCTTTTTCATGCCCCTACAAAACGTTGTTTCTTGGCTCCAAGCGGTACGTCTTCGATGAAATGTCACAATCCATCAAAGAAATGGCGTAGCAATTCCAAAAGCAACGCCAACCGCCACACCACCCATGCGATCGATTACGACCAAATATTTCCACCTCCGTAATCTACACTAATGCCCGTAGTTTTCTTCCTAAGCGCGAGCAATTATCTAAGCTTGTTTTGTCATCCGAAAGCAATATACTCGTCCTCACCGAAACGTGGCTATCAAGTGACGTTACGGACAATGAAATCCTGGCTGATCTCCCGAATTTTGACGTTTTTCGGAACGACCGCAAAGGGGCTCAAGGGGGAGGTGTTTTAATCGCCACTAGCAAGTCGCTATCGTGCTCAGTTTTCGACATTACATCTGACATTGAAATATTATGGCTTCGTATTCGTTCTACGCCAGTAACTCTGCTGCTTGGAGTGTGCTATCGTCCCCCACAAAGCAGTCCAGACTTTCCTGGGAAATTCAACAACATACTGAACTACCTCACTGTTAAACAACCCAACGCGCATGTCCTACTTTTTGGTGATTTTAACTATCCCGATATTGACTGGAAAGACCAAGTCGCTTTGGCAGGGAGCAGTGTTGAAACAAAAGAATTTGTAAACATCTGCTTAAACTTTAATCTCACCCAGCTGGTATCTAAGCCAACCCGCGTGACAAACAACTCTGCCAATATACTAGACTTGATTCTAACAACGCACCCCGAAAGTTTATCGTCACTTACATACCTTCGTGAAATCAGCGATCACAAGGTAATACACTCAGTCTTGAATTTCGACCACTTTTCCCGCAAGCCTCATACTAAAACTATCAGTCTGTATGATAAAGGAAACTACGAGGCAATAAATAACGAACTTGAAAATTTTTTTCCGGACTTCGAAGCAGACTTTTGGAACAGATCAGTAAAGGACAACTGGACGATTTTCAAAAACAAAATATGCGAACTGGCAACAAAGTACATACCGAAAACCACATTTCGCGCATCTTGTCAGAAACCATGGTTTACCAAAACCCTGAAAAAACTATGTAATAAAAAGAAACAATTATTTCGGGCTGCCAAGATAAAACCTATAGCTCAGAGCTGGGATAAATACTACGCGGCCGAAAAAGCGTATTTCCTCGCCATGCGCAGCGCAAAACACTCGTTTTTTCACACAGATTTACCCAAGATTCTAACCAATAATCCCTGGAAATTTTGGAAAATTATTAACCCCCAGGAATTCAACACGGTTACATTGAAAAATGAAGCTGGCGATGATATGAGTACCACAGACGTCGTTGAACTTTTCAATGCTGCCTTTTCATCTGTTTTTACCAACGAAACCCACATACCGTTTCCTGCGTTACCGAATTGTATCCAGTCTTCTATGTCGCCTATCACATTTATTCCATCGGGTGTATTGTCTGTTATCGAAAAGTTGAAACTGTCTTCCTCAGCAGGTGTGGACGAAATCAATGCTAAAATTCTTAAAAACACGAAGTCTATTTTTTCAGTGCTTCAGTGATTTTGTCATTATTATTCTCACAGTCACTTCGTACAGGCATCTTACCAGACGACTGGAAGGTGGGGAAGGTCACTCCGGTCTTCAAATCAGGTAACAAAGACAGCCCCCTAAATTATCGCCCAATCTCTCTAACAAGCGTACCCTGTGAAATCATGGAACACGTCATCTACACCCAAATCATTCACATTCTTGATACCAATAACTTCTTCCACCCTGCCCAGCACGGGTTCCGTAAGGGTTACTCTTGCGAAACCCAATTAGCCCTTTTTGTCCAGGATCTGCACACAAGTCTAGATACTAACCTGCCGACTGACGTAATATTCCTGGATTTCTCGAAAGCGTTTGACAAGGTACCCCATAAGCGACTGCTAATGAAACTTAGATCTTTAAATATACATCCCGATGTTTTAGCTTGGATTGAGGAATTTCTAACTAACCGCTCCCAGTTTGTTTCAATTGATGACGTGCCCTCTACCCCCTTCCAGTAACATCAGGTGTCCCCCAAGGCTCCGTTCTTGGTCCCCTTCTCTTCTTAATTTATATTAATGATTTAGCTTCTCATGTCTCCTCCAGTATCCGTTTGTTTGCTGACGACTGTGTAATCTATCACTCAATCACTAACCCGACAGATCAAACCGCTATTCAAGATGACCTTAACCACGTGCAGGACTGGTGTGAAAGCTGGCTTATGAATCTTAACCCTAACAAATGTAAAGCAGTCTCTTTCCACTGCCGTAGCAACCCCTCTTTGTTCCCTTACTCAATCGCTAACGTCACCCTCGAACACGTGCAATCATATAAGTATCTCGGTGTCACCCTGTGCAATGATCTTAAATGGCGCCTGCATGTTACCAACATTATATCATCTGCAAACAAATCCCTAGGTTTTTTGAAACGTCACCTTCGGCACGCCCCGCAGGACGTCAAGTTACAGGCTTACAAATCCCTTATTCGCTCTAAATTGGAATATGCCTCTGCAATCTAGAACCCACACCAAGCATATCTCATCGACTCACTTGAGGCAGTTCAAAGCCGTGCTACTAGATTCATTCATTCTTCGTATTCGTATAATATTAGTGTATCATCCCTCAAAAAAGAATCTGCTCTTTTAAACATTGACGTTCGCCGTCGCATTTTCAGCCTCTGCCTGTTTCAGAAAATTTTTCACAGCCCATTCCATCATCCCTACATTGTTTCACCAGCCCGCATATCTCACCGCACTAGACATCCACTTCAAGTTGCCCGTCCACGCATTAGAACGACCACTTTTTCTATGTCCTTTTTTGTACGGACTGCAAACGACTGGAATGATCTTCCCCACGACGTCGTGGCCATTTCCTGTCCATCAACATTTTTCGACCAACTTTCTGCACATCTTTCGCAATGAAAACCCGTGTCAATAAAAAAATAACAGAACTTTATTTGTCAACCCACCTCTTATGTAATACCCCCTCGGGGGTCTTTAAGGAAATAAAGTGAAGTGAAGTGAAGTGAAGTGAAGACGTGGAATCGGCAATGAGTAAGGTAAAAACACGGTATACTATAGTGATGGGCGACTTTAATGCAAAGGTAGGGAAGAAGCAGGTTGGAGACCAGGCAGTAGGAGATAATGGCATCGGTACTAGAAACGCCAGAAAAGAGCTACTAGTAGAATTCGCAGAACGCAATAATTTACGGATTTTGAATACCTTCTACCGAAAACGAGAAAACCGCAAGTAACGTGGAGGAGCCCTAATGGCGAAAATAGGAACGAAATAGACTTTATAATGAGTGCACACCCTGGAATCGTGGAGGATGTGGAAGTGATTGGCAAGGTACGATGCAGTGACCATAGAATGGTACGGTCTCGAATTCACCTAGACTTGAAGAAGGAACGACAGAAACTGATACGCAAGAAGCCAATCAATCAGCTAGCACTGAGAGGGAAAGTACAGGAATTCAGAGTGTCGCTGCAGAACAGGTACTCGACTCATAGTGAGGAAACCAACCTTAGCGTAGATACAATGAATGATAATCTGACGAGTATCATTACGGAGTGTGCAGTGGACGTTGGAGGCAGGATAGTTAGACAGGACACTGGCAAGCTTTCCCAGGAAACGAAGAACCTAATTAGGAAGCGTAAAATCATGAAAGTGTCAAGTACAACAGACAAAATAGAACTGGCAGAGCTTTCGAAGTTGAATAATAGACGTAAGGTATGCGATGTAAGAAGGTATAACATGGAGAGAATTGAACACGCTCTGAAAAACGGAGGAAGTGTCAAAGCATTGAAGAGGAAACTTGGGATAGGCAAAAGTCGGATGTATGCACTAAGGGACAAAGAAGGCAAAATAACTACCAATATGGATAGGATAGTTAAAATAGCGGAGGAGTTTTACAGAGATCTGTACAGTAGCCGAGACAACCACGACCTTAATACTATAAGAACTAGCAGTAACCCAGACTACACCCCACCAGTAATGATAGAAGAAGCCAGAAAAGCTTTGGAGAGCATGCAAAGGGGCAAAGTTGCTGGTGAGGATCAGGTAACCTGAGATCTGCTGAAAGATGGAGGACAGATTGTGTTAGAAAAACTACCCACCCTGTTAACGAGGTGTCTCCTGACGGGAAGAGTACCAGAGTCTTGGAAGAACGCTAACATCATCTTAATACATAAGAAAGAAGATGACAAGGACTTGAAGAATTACAGGCCGATCAGCTTGCTCTCTGTAGTATACAAGCTATTTACAAAGGTAATTGCTAACAGAGTAAAGAAAACATTAGAATTCAATCAACCAAAGGAACAAGCTGGATTTCTAACAGGCTACTCAACAATTGACCACATTCATACTATCAATCGGGTAATAGAGAAATGCTCAGAGTATAACCAACCACCATACATAGCCTTCATAGATTATGAGAAGGCGTTTGATTCAGTAGAAATATCAGCTGTCATGCAAACACTGCGGAATCAGGGCGTAGATGAAGTATATATAAACATTCTGGAAGAAATCTACAGGGGATCAACTGCTACCATAGTGCTTCATAAAGAAAGCAACAGAATACCAATAAAGAAGGGTGTAAGGCAGGGGGACACAATTTCCCCAATGATATTTACCGCGTGCTTACAGGAGGTTTTCAGAAGCCTAGAATGGGAACAGTTAGGGATAAGAGTCAATGGAGAATACCTTAGTAATCTGCGCTTCCCCAATGACATTGCATTGCTGAGTAACTCGGGGGACGAATTGCAACTCATGATTACGGAGTTAGACAAGGAGAGCAGAAAGGCGGGTCTTAAAATTAATCTGCAGAAAACGAAAGTAATGTACAACAACCTCGGCAAGGAGCAGCTCTTCGAGATAGGTAATAGTGCACTTGAAGTTGTAAAAGACTATGTCTACTTAGGGCAGGTAATAACCGCAGAGCCGAACCACGACATTGAAGTAAATGGAAGAATAAGAATGGTGCTGAGAACATTCGGCAAGCGCTCTCAAATTATGACAGGTAGATTGCCACTATCCCTCAAGAGGAAGGTATATAACAGCTGTATCTTGCCGGTACTTAGCTACGGAGCTGAAACCTGGAGATTTACAAAGAGGGTTCAGCTTAAATTGAGGACGACGCAGCGAGCAATGGAAAGAAAAATGGTAGGTGTAACCTTAAGAGACAAGAAGAGAGCAGAGTGGATTAGGGAACAAACGGGGGTTGAGGATATCATAGCTGAAATCAAGAAGAAGAAATGGACATGGGCAGGGCATGTAGCGCGTAGACAGGATAACCGGTGGTCATTAAAGGTAACTGACTGGATTCCTAGAGAAGGGAAGCGGGTTAGGGGGAGACAGAAGGTTAGGTGGGCAGATGAGATTAAGAGGTTTGTGGGTATAAATTGGCAGCAGCAAGCACAGGACCGCGTTAACTGGCGGAACTTGGGAGAGGCCTTTGTCCTGCAGTGGACGTAGTCAGGCTGATGATGATGATGATGATGAAGCTAGCGAAACGGCCGCCAGCGTATCATGAGTGTGGCATGTAGTCATGTTGTTACATGACACGCATCTTATGATTATTGTGTTTGCACCAGTCACATACCTCCGTCGTCCAGTCACACACAGTAATACCAAATTTGGTATATGTGACACTCGCGAAACTGCCGCGAGTGCATTATGAGCGTGGCATGTAGTCATGTTGCTACACGACACGCATGTCATGATTTTCATGTTAGTGTCTATCGCTTGTTGTCGCCATGCAACATACCATACCAGTTTTGCAACATATGTGAACGAAACCACCGCAAGAGCTGCAAGACCATGACATATAAATCATGACATTCATGACATACATATCATGATTGTCTTATGAATAGTCAAATATATTCTTGATGCAGTCATGTTATGCCATACCAACTTTGGCATTGATACCATTATTGAAACGGCCAGGAGAGCAAAAGTCGTAGGCGGCTAGATAGATAGATAGATAGATAGATAGATAGATAGATAGATAGATAGATAGATAGATAGATAGATAGATAGATAGATAGATAGATAGATAGATAGATAGATAGATAGATAGATATAGATAGATAGATAGATAGATAGATAGATAGATAGATGCACTCAAAGTCGCCGAAGTTCGCGAAGAAATGCTTCGCATATAAAACAAAATTCTATGTGGGTGCGGCGACGCGATGCCAGAGACGATCTGGTCAGAAACGAGGATATAGCTTGCCGCACCGAATTCGCAAAGCTTGGCTACTCGGCGTACTTCCCGAATGAATTCTACCATCGACTGGTCTGAACCCTGACCCAGGGCTTTGAAGCGGGCGCGCAGACACGCCGCGTCCAGTTGAGGGTCAAATATTCGTACACGTTCGCCGTCGTCTCCTTAGTTGGCCGTTCGGCTCCAGGCTGCTGCTCATCTTCGGCGGCACGCAGGTAGGCGTTGACGCCCTCAACGCCCAAGGTGGTCAGGAGCAGCGCCATCTTGTGCTCCGGCGTGGCGTCTCTCGCAGCGGCGTCGATGCAGACCTGTAACACAGGACGTCACTGCCTCCGCGGAATAAGCGGTACACCAGGCCACTGAAAGAATGGAGCAGGAGGGATAGCCGCGGTCATGCTTGCCGAAGAGAGCACCGAAAAGGCATCCAGGGAGACGCGCACATTGTTAAGCCTCGTGACCGGACTGGCACGGCAGTGCAGAAAAGTAGAAATGGCTGCAGAAAATACAGTACCAGTTGGACAGCCTGCACAGATGTTCAGTCAACAGCACGAGGAAGAAGGCTGGAAGCCAACCTTGACGTCTGAGGCACGTGGATTGAAGATCCTCATCACCAAAATTTCACGCGTTACTATAGGAAAAATGGTTGGATGGATGTGGCTGTACCCTTTAGGTGGATGGATGAAAATGGCTGTACCTTTTAGATCGGGCGGTGGCTAGCGCCACCAAGCCGTAATACCTAATGAACCAAAAAATATATTTATTTTTTTCCCTTAAATAATGAGGTTGAGGATTCATACTTTGCAGCGAATGGTTCAATTTTCACTCGTGCCTTAACTTTAGCCACCAATCAGATAACCTCCTTTTAGTTATTTCTACCCGCTTAAAGTCTATTTTGCCCTCACTGTGTCTAAACACCAGTGCTTTGAAAAACTCCGCGCCATCAACCTGAACTACAGGGTGAAGCCCTTTACAGAACATTATCAAGTGTTCGGAAGTTTTTTCTTCCTCTCCACGCGCACTGCATACCGTGTGTACACCTTCGTATTTGGCCCGATATGTCTTTGTTCGCAATACTCCCGTCCTGGCCTCAAACAGTAGAGAACTACCCCGATTATTATCCGAGATCCTTTCCTTGGCTATTTCCTGCTTAAAAGTTCGATGAATCTCTAGTGCGGACTTCTTAATCATGCCAGTTCTCCACATATCGGTATCAGCTTCCTTCACCTTCTTCTTAACCGATAATTTTTTGTTTGACCCCCTGCTGTTTTTCAAGTATATACCAGTCAATTTTCTGGTTCGATTCCGCCATTTTGTATCAAAATTCTTTACGTACACGTAGCTGAATACCTTCCTAGCCCAACGCTCCTCCCCCATTTCTCTTAATGGCTTCTCAAATTTTATCTTGCTGCTAGCTTCCCTGCCCTCAAACGATGTGAATCCCATATCACCTTGTACTCCCTCATTTGGTGTATTCCCGTGAGCTCCTAAGGCAAGCCTACCTATTCCACGTTGCTTAATTTCTAATCATGCTTGAACTTCTGATCTTGTGCACAATACGGCATTGCCGAACATCAGACCAGGAACCAAGACCCCTATGCATATTCCTCTGACAACATCATATCTATTATAATTCCACAGTGCCCCATTTTCCATCACTCGTGCATTCCTGTTACCTTTAGTCGTCACGTATATTTCGTGTTCCCTTAGGTACTCGGTCCCAATGCTTATTCATAGGCCCAGATATTTGTATTTATCTGTTAACTCGAGCGTGACCTCCTGTATACTAAGCTCACTATCTTCATTATCATAAAAATTGATGACTGCTGATTTTTTCTTGCTGAAATCGAAATCTAACTTATCTCCCTCATTACCGCAGATGTCCACCAATCTCTGCAAATTTTCCTTGTTGTCGGCCATTAGCACTATATCATCTGCGTACATCAGTGCTGGTAGTGCCTGTTCAATTAGTTTTCCGTGTTTGACGAAACAGAGGTTGAAGCCCAGTCCACTTCCCTCTAGTTTAGTCTCTAATCCTTGTAGGTACATCATGAATAACAATGGTGACAGAGCCCCCGTTTCTGCCTAAGCCCCCGTTTCACCTCTGTCTGCTTAGATACCTGTTTCTCCCACTTTATAACTACATTGTTACTTTTATAGATCTCCTTTAAAAAATTAGTGACTACATCTTCCACGCCTAGTGTGTCCAGTATTCCCCACCATTCTTCTTGAACCACGCTATCGTACGCTCCCTTGATATCCAAAAATGCTAGCCACAGGAACCTGTGTTCCTTTTCTGCTATTTCGATGCACTGCGTCGGTGAGAACAGATTGTCTTCCAACCTCCTGTGTTTCCGAAACCCATTCTGCAGTTCCCCCAGCACCACCTCATCCTCTATACATTCCTGCAATCTTTCCTTTATAATCTGCATCGCCAGCCTGTAGACCACTGATGTCACTGTTATAGGATGGTAGTTGTTTATGTCAGCTTTGTCCCTCTTTCCTTTATAGATCATGCTCATCCTGATAAGTTTCCATCAATCGGGAACTTCTCCATCGATTATTATTTTGCTCACTGCCTCTCTCAAAGCCTGCTTAGACTTCGGACATAATGTCTTTATCAGCATAATTGGAATGCCATCTGGGCCTGTTGATGTACTACTAGAAACCCTTTTCTCAGCCCTTTCCCACTCTTGTTGTGAAAATGGAGCCATTGCGCCACTTGATTTAATCTTGTCTATTATGGTGCATAAAGCTCTTCTTTGTTGAAAATTTTCTGTCACCCTTGTTCTTATATATTCAATAGCGTCGTCCCCTTCTAGCCTAGTACCTTGAGTTGTAGTTATAAACATCTGCGCTAGGCTCATCTCTTTTCTTAGAGAGTTTAGATGGTTCCAAAATTTTGCAGCTGCCTTTTTATCTTTTTTATGTACTTCTGCCAGCCACTGAGCTCCCTTTCTTCTAATCTTTCCATTGATCAGAAGGGATGCATCCCTTCTACAGCTTAGAAATATTTCCCATTTTCTTTCAACATCATCTGTCGGTTCCCCCCGCTGCTTAGCATGTCTGTGTTTCCTAGAGGCTTCCTGACGTTTTGATATGGTTCTCTTAACTTCCTTATCCCACCAACTTTTGGGTTTGAGTCTTCTTTTCCGGGGTGACTTGTCACGTGCTTAGCAAGCTCTAGCTCAGTCTAATAATATTCGTCTATGTCGACACTGTTTTATTATCCTCAGTGATTACTACCTCAATTTGTTTAGTGGCTATTTCAATTTGCCTTCCTGAATGAAAATTTTCCTGTAGTTGCTCATGTTGTCTCCTTCCCACTTTCGCTGTTCTTCCAAAACGTATCTTGATACGCTTGTGATCACTACCCAGACTTCTTGAGCCACCTACATCTATCTGCATTCCCCTGAGCTCATCATAGATCCTATGTGACATCTGTGCGTAATCTATCGTCGACTGCAGCCTTCCTACCTCCCATATTTTTCTCTTCACACTTCTCGGTACTGTTGCAAATGATCAAATCCAGCCTTTCACACATATCCATGATCATTTTGTCTGTCGGTTTGGTATACCCATCTATATCTTCTATGTGTGCATTCAAATCTCCTAGTATAATTATCTCGCACTCTCCTCCTAACTCCTGAATGTCCTTTGATATACACTCTACCATTACCTGGTTTTCCTCTCTGGCCTTTGCTCCCGTCCACAAGTACACGAAACCAAGGTGTGTCATTTGCCCTGCCACTTTCCCTTTCAGCCATAAATGTTCCTTGCACTCCTGCTTGACCCTTTGCCAGTCTGTACTTTTATGAATGAATGCCCCAATACCGCCGCCCCTTTTCTGCTGCCTTCTGTTCTATTACAATATCATTCCCACGTGTAGTCCGCATTGTTAGGAGGTTGTTCCATGTCGCTGAGATGTGTTTATACAAAACCTTATACCATCGGCCTCTCCTCCCTTTGCTGTTCTTCTATCTCTTCCCACTTCAGCCTGTTCCAACCACCCTGCATGTTAATATACCCTAAGTCTGAATTGGCTCGGCGCTCGTGGCTACGTCTATTTCTGCCCCGGACTCTACCTATCTTAGATACTGGTGCCACTTTGGAATCGTATCTGTCCATACCACCTGTCTAAGAGGCTCCCTGGTTGTTTTCCTCGTTACTAGCTATCCTGCACCCCGAAGGGCCCGCTTGCGCCCCAAATAAGCTGCTGCGCGTCCTGCAAGTCGCCAACCCACCTTATGACCTAGCCGCCCATCGAAGTGAATTGTGTCTCAATGAAAACCACCCCACCTATGCACCTCTCTGATTATTTCCACCACCTCAAAGCCTTTCTCTCGACTCATCCGCCATATCTCTTGGTTTGCGTTGACAAACGCTCTTTGCAGGTTGCTATCACACACCGGTACCTCCGGTATCGTGCATATCGCTACCTGTACCTCAGCAGAAGTGACGCGCATGTCATCGACGCCTTTCGTCAGTGTAGTTGCTAGTCCTGCTGTATCTTCATTTAAGACATTGTTTAAGCCGCCTGAAATTATCACGAGGTTTCGTCTATAAGATGTAGTTTTGACTTTTGCGCTCGCTTGCCTCATGACTGCTTCCACCTTGCGCCCTGGGAACGCCCCCACTGCAACCCTCTTGTCACCTCTTACCCTCTCTTTGATGGCTTCTGTGCATCGATTTAAAATCGAGTCCCCGGCGATTATCACATGCTCTGACTTTTCAGCTGGAGCGTCCTGCACCTGGGGGTTACTTGCACCTGTGACGCCGGCTGCTTTGTACCCTCCCAGCCCCACTACTACTTCGCTGAAGCTGGGCCTTGCGACAAATGAACCGGCTGAACCTGTTAGATCGGGCGGCGTCCAACGCCACCTAGCCGTTATAATTAGTGAAATAACCACTAGATTTATCTTTTTTTTAATAGTGAAGTTAAGGACTGGAACTTTGCAGTGAAGGGTTTAATTGTCACTCGTACCTTGACTTTAGCCACCAATCAGATAACCATCATATAGTTATTTCTATCAGATTAAAGTCTATTCTGCCCTCCTTGTCCCTAAACCCCAGTGCCTTGAAAAACTCTGCGCCATCATTCTGAACTATAGGGTGAAGCCCTTTACAATACATTATCAAGTGTTCAGCAGTTTCCTCCTCCTCTCCACACGCACTGCATACCGTGTCTACACCTTCGTATTTGGCCCGATATGTTTTTGTTCGCAATACTCCCGTCCTGGCCTCAAACAGTAGAGAACTACCCCGAGTATTATCATAGATGCTTTCCTTGGCTATTTCCTGCTTAAAAGTTCGATGGATCTCTAGTGCGAACTTCTTAACCATGCCGATTCTCCACATGTCAGTCTCCGTTTCCTTCACTTTCTTCTTAACCGATAGTTATTTTTGGTTTGGCCACCTGCTGTTTTCTAAGTATTCATCAATCAAGTTCCAGGTTCGCTTCCTCCATTTTGTATCGACATTTTTCATGTACAAGTAGCTGAAAAACTCCCTAGCCCAACGCTCCTCCTCCATCTCTCTCAATCGCTTCTCAAATTTTATCTTGCTGCTAGCTTCCCTGCCCTCAAACGATGTCCATCCCATATCACCTTGTACTCCCTGATTTGGTGCATTCGCATGAGCTCCTAAGGCAAGCCTACCTGTACCACGTTGCTTAATTTCTAATCTTGCTTGAACTTCTGATCTCATGCACAAGACTGCTTTGCCAAACGTCAGCCCAGGAACCATGACTCCTTTCCATATTCCTCTCACAACATCATACCTATTGTAATTCCACAGTGCCCTATTTTTGATCCCTAGTGCATTCGTGTTACCTTTATTCGTTACGTATATTTCGTGTTCCCTTAGGTACTCGATCCCATTGATGATCCATACGCCCAGATATTTGTATTTATCTGTTATCTCTAGCGTGACCTCCTGTAGTTTAAGCTCAGTACCTTCATTATCATAAAAATAATGAGTGCAGATTTTTCCTTACTGAATCTGAAATCTAACCTATCTGCCTCATTACCGCAGATGTCCATCAATTCTCACAAATATTCATTGTTGTCGGCCATTAGAATTATATCATCTGCGTACATCAATGCTGGTAGTGCCTGTTCAGTGAGTTTTCTTTGTTTGGCGAAAGAGAAGTTGAAGCCAATTCCACTTCCCTCTTATCTGGTCTTTAATCCTTGTAGATCATGTCTAACAAGGGTGACACAGGACACCCCTGCCTAAGCTCCGTTTTACCTCTGTGGGCTTGGATACCTGTTTCTCCCACTTTATAACTACCTTGTTACTTTCATAGATATCTGTTAAAAGATTAGTGACTCCATCTTCTATACCTAGTGTGTCCAGTATTCCCCACAAGTCCTCTTGAACCACGCCATCGTACGCTCCCTTGATAGCCTAAAATGCTAACCACAGGGGTCTGTGTTCCTTTTCTGCTATTTCGATGCACTGCGTCAATGAGAACAGATTGTCTTCCAACGTCCTTTGAACTTTGAACTTTGAACTTTATTTATTCCAACATACCATCATTTAGGATGATGAGAACCGGGGTCAAAAAGTCTCTTCACGGGCTTGACTAGGACCACGACCCCGTACAAAGTGGCAGGAATAGGCGAGTGTACATTATAGCATAAAATAATTCAGACAACACTATGTCGCTCAATTATAACTGTAATGTAATGCATAATAGTACTTTAAAGGAATACATAAACATTTAAATATGAACATATAAACATCGACAGATAATGTAAGTGAAACAGATCGAAAAATAAACCTGTAAAACAAATTACCAACTTCAAATTTGATAATCACATAAAAGATCAATGAGGGTGTTAAAATGAAAAAAGAAATAAAATGGCATTACACAGGTAGGACAAAAAATTCATCTCAAGCGATATTTTCACAGTGTTAGTTGATTCAGATGGAACGGCAGTAGAAAGTGCAGCATCTCCTTGCCGTAGTTTGAGAGCGTGCGTGGAAGAAAACACGTGTGAATATGACGAGTGTTATAAAAAAGGGTCCGCCGGTTTATACGAGCAAGTGTGCCCAAAAAGATATCACTTTTCAGTCCTGCGTAATAGCGTTTCATAAGAATTGTTTGATAGTAATCTGGTTGGGTTAATAAGTTCATTTCTTCAAAAAGCGGTGACGTGTGACTTCCATACGGAACATCTGCTATGGCGCGAACTGTCCTTTTCTGTATGACATGTAATTTGTGAATGTTCGTTAATGTTGTGCCCCGAACCAGATGACAGTAATTTATGTCTGATAAGAACAACGATTTGTAGATGAGAAGTTTAACTCCTTCAGGAAGCAGGGAACGCACCCTAGACAAGATTCCAGTTATTCTAGATAAACTTGAAGACAGCTTTTCAATGTGGGAATTCCATGACATATGTTCATCAAAGATTACACCTAGGCATTTAACACTTGGTACAATCTGAAGTTCCGAGGTGCCGAGCATTAACGGGGCATGCAAAGGTGGTGGTTTATTTCTAGGCCTAAAGTGAATGGCTCTCGTTTTTGAAGAGTTTATTTTAAAAAATTATTGCATGTCCAGGACGCTAGCTTTAATAATACCTGGCTTGCGTCATTGATTTATACTTTATAGTGTTGGGCAGTGAGAAGTAAGGTTGTGTCATCTGCGTATATAACATACTTTACAGATGCGTCAATGTTTACGATATCATTAATATATACGCAGAATAAAAGGTGTCCCAGGATACTGCCTTGCGGCACACCTGCTGAAATTGCTTGTAAATTGGAGGTGTGATCGTTGATGACCACCATCGGCTGACGATATTTTAAGTAGGGTCCAATTAATTTCAAAAAGACACCTCGGAAGCCGTAGTGATTGCATTTCTGTAAAAGTGTGACATGATTTAAAGTATCGAGCGCCTTTGAATAATCTATAAAGATGCCTAGTGTGTGTAGTTGGCGTTCAAAAGTATCTAATATGAATTCCTTCTGTGCTAGGAGAGCATGCTCAGTTCTGCGGCCTTTCATGAATCCAAATTGCGATGAAGCGATGATTTGGTGTTTATCTAAAAAGGAAGTCTTAGGTTTGTGAATCAGTTTTTCTAAACCTTTTGATATTTCTGGTAGTATAGATATAGGCCGGTAGTTAAGCGAGTTCTTATCCCCTGCCTTGTACAACGCGATTTATTTCGCCACTTGCAGTTTCTGTGGAAAGATTCCAGTTGAAAGTACCAGGTTGAAGATATGTTCCAATAAACATATTGCGTCTATGTTCCAATAAACGATTGGGTCTAATCTGAATATCATATATGTCACAACATGTGCTGTTCTTTACAGACAAGAAAACGTGGGCAATTTTGCTGGCTACTGTCGGCGCCAAAAACGCGCTCTCAGGAGTACTGTTTGATAAATATTGTTACGAATAAATATAGCACCTGGTACTATATAAACTCTTTATTTAGGTCGAACTTGTGCCCGTAAACTCAAAGCTAAAAATGGTCAGCCTAGAATGCCTCTTGTTCGCTGACTCCAACTTCGTCGGTCTCTTCCTCTGCCCCTCGAGTCTCGTGCCGGTCCCGTGGCGTAGCATCGTGGCGCGTGCAGGACGGCGTTTCATGGCGCGGCTTTCTTGCTACTTGCTTGGCGGCTTTTACGAACGCGAATTGTGGCAGCGTCTTCTGCGATGTTCGAGCTGTGGCATTAGTCCCCCTCCTAGCACACATCGCCCCGATGCGTAGAACCGGCTGACAGTTTCTAAACAATAGGACTGGTCCTTGTGTTAGACGACGTGAGTCAGTTCACTTGCTGATTTCCTGTCGTAGTACGGTTTCATCCGTACTACATGTACAACTTCCGGGAGATTCCGGCGTCGTGTTGTGCATACTTGACCTTCAGGGATCACTTCGTAGTTTAATGGGCCTAGCTGACTAAGAGCCTTGCAAGGGCCAAAATAGCGCCGCATAAGCTTTTCTGATAGGCCACGTGCACGTACAGGCGTCCAGACCCACACTTGCTCTCCAGGGGAGTACTGAACATCCCTTCGTCTTAGATTATAACGGTTCGCGTCGACGTCCTGCTGCTGAATGATGCGGTTCCGTGCTAGTTGTCGCGCCTCTTCTGCCCTTTCTACATATTCGCTTATGTCAGGATCCTCTTCATTCGTACTGTTGACAGGCAGCATCGCGTCTAATGTCGTTATTACTGTCCGACCATAAACAAGTTGAAATGGCGTGAAGTGGGTTGTTCTTGTACTGCGGTATTGTATACAAATGTAGCATACGGTAATATGGTGTCCCAAGTCCGATGCTCGACGTCCACATACATCGCGATCATGTCAGCAAGCGTCCTGTTCAGCCTTTCAGTTAACGCGTTAGTTTGCGGATGGTATGCGGTAGTTCTGTGGTCGGTGTGCGTTAGCTTCATGACAGACTGTACTAGCCTGGCAGTGAACGCAGTTCCTTTGTCAGTTATAAGGACTTTAGGTGCGCCATGTCGCAGCACTATCTGGGTCACAAAAAACGGAGCCACTTCATTTGCCGTTCCTTTTGTGAGAGATGACGTCTCGGCATACCGGGTCATGTAGTCTGTTGCTACAACTATGCAGTGCTTCCCAAACGATGACATAGGAAATGGTCCTAGCAAATTCATTCCGACCTGCTCAAACGGGATTTTCGGTGGCTCTATCGGTTTCAAAAGACTTGCTGGTTTTAGGTGTGGTACTTTGCGTCTTTGGCATTCTCGACATGATCTTACGTAATGCTGTACTGAATCCATCAATTTTGGCCAGTAATATCTCTGGCGGATTCTCGCCAAAGTCCTACTAATGCCCAAGTGACCTGCCGATGGGTCATCATGACACGCTTCTAAAATTTCCGCTCGCAGTTTTGATGGTATCAGCAGTAGGAACGTTTCACCGGTGTGTTGAAAGTTTCTCTTGTAGAGAACGTTGTTGCGGAGGACGTATGAACGTAGTCCACGGACGAAAACTCGCGGTACTTCGACTTGCTGCCCCTTAAAGTATTGAATGAGCAGAAGTAATTCCGGGTCCATTCGCTGATCATGAGCCATCTCCGACACATTCACAGCTCCAAGAAATGCGGAGTCTTGTTCATGCTCAGGAGACGAGGTCTGGACTGGTGCTCGCGACAAGCAGTCCGCGTCATTGTGCTTGTGGCCAGACTTGTAGACTACGGTGATGTCATATTCTTGTAGACGCAGGCTCCATCTAGCAAGTCTTCCGGAAGGATCCTTGAGGTTCGCAAGCCAGCACAAAGAATGATGGTCACTGATGGCTCGGAATGGTCTACCGTATAAATATGGACGGAACTTACTGATGGCCCATATAACTGCGAGACATTCCTTTTCCGTAGCTGAATAATGATACTCAGCTTTCGAAAGAGTGCGGCTTGCATAAGCAATAACTTTTCTACCCCATTCTGCCATTGAACAAGAATAGCACAGAGGCCAACGTTGCTGGCGTCCGTATGAATGTCTGTTTGGCATCTTCGTCAAAATGAGCGAGTATGGGAGGTGACTGCAAACACCGTCGTAACTCAGAGAAGGCGTCTTCTTGCTCTTGGTGCCAGATAAATGGTACACCTTCCTTCGTAAGCCGTGTCAGTGGTTCCGCAATCTTGGAGAAGTTTTCAGCGAAGCGCCTATAGTAGGCACAAAGCCCCAGGAAACGTCGCATAGCTTTTTTGTCTCTTGGCCTTGGTAAATTTTCAACCGCAGTGATTTTATCCGGATTTGGGCGGACACCGTGAGAACTGACAATGTGCCCGAGGAACCGAAGCTCCCGGAATCCAAAGTGGCACTTTTCGGGTTTGATCATAAGTGCAGCCATGCGAATAGCATCCAGTACCGTTCTCAATCTCTGTACGTGCTGCTCGAACGTAGTGGAAAAAATTACTACGTCATCAAGATAGACAAGACATGACTGCCATTTGAGGCCGGATAAACAGTGTCCATCATCCTCTGGAAGGTAGCGGGAGCAGAACACAAACCAAATGGGAGTACTTTGAACTCGTAGAGTCCGTCGGGTGTCACAAATGCCGTCTTTTCCCGATCTCGTTCGTCGACTTCTTTTTGCCAGTACCCGCTATTTAGATCCAACGATGAAAAAAGTGAGCATTGCGCAGTTTATATAACGTATCGTCGACTCGTGGGAGTGGGTACACGTCTCGCTTCGTGACGAGGTTGAGTTTTCTGTAATCAACACAGAACCGCATGGTGTTGTCCTTCTTCTTCACCAGTACTACCGGCGATGCCCATGGGCTTTTGGAGGGCTGTATGACATCGTCGTCGAGCATCTCCTGTACTTGCTTCTTTATCTCCTCCCTTTCTTTCGGGGCTACTTGGTATGGATGCTGACATACTGGTCTAACATGCCCTTCGATTACAATGCGGTGCTTTGCTACAGGTGTACATCTGACTTTCGATGAAGAGGAAAAACACTCTGCGAATTCCTTGATCAACTCTACAATCTGGTCTTTCTGCAGAGATGAAAGCTCTCGGTCAATATCTATTTTATCGAGGACACTGTCCACTGTTGAGGGTGCTGTGGGTACTTTTCATAAGGTGCAAACATCTGAGACTTGTACGTAGTCGTGAAGCGATGCTATGGTTGCTCCCTTCGCCACATGCTGTACCTCGTTGGTAAAGTTAGTCAATAGCACATCAGTGTATCCGTTCCGCAGGTTCACTAGACCTCTCGCCACGCGTATCCCTTTTGTGAGTAGCAGTTCGATATTTCCATCAGCTAGTCCGGCATATTCACGAAAAACGTCGCTTTTCACAGAAACTGTCACGCTGCTACGTGGCGGCACAGTCACACCTTCATCCACAATACGAAGAGACGAAACAATATGTTGCTCCGCATGACACACGACAACAGCGTTGTCTGTAGAGAAAGAAACTTGGGATTTCTGCAAGTCGATGATGGCACTGTTCGCTTGCAGGAAGTCCATGCCCAGAATTGCCTCACGGGAACATTCGGGGAGAACAATAAAACTGCAGACGTACACATGGCCTCTTATTCCCACTCTCGCTGTGCACATTCCTATGGGGCTGACTAAATGCCCTCCGGCAGTGCGTATCTGCGGTCCGGTCCAATGAGTGAGCACTTTCTTCAGCTTCTTTGCGAGCATGCAACTTATTACTGAGTAGTCTGCGCCTGTGTCTATTAACGCTATGGTTTCGACGTCGTCGATTCTGACTTGTAGCTCAGATGTCACGTCACCATTACTGCGCTTGTCCGTCATTGTGTCAGTGTCGTCGTCTGATCCGGTTAGCGATGGAGGGTTTTCAGTTTTCCGAAAATCAGCGGCCCTGCCTCCACAGGCAACACCACCTAGAACTAGAAGAAGGCCCGCGCATGTCCCCCTCTCCACACAAACTACGTCACCACAGTGAGATCTGCAAGCCCGACGACGCGAGCAGAGAGAGCGCACGGCGCGCACGGGAATGGGCGCGGCTCGGCTTGGCTTTCGGCTGTGGCTAGTACGGAATCCATCTGCCAGCATGCGCGTTGTGGGTAGAAAACTGTTTATTGAATGTGGCAGCCGCAAGGTGTTTTTTTTGATGCAGAAAATAAGGAAAATTTATATGTGTTTTCATTTACATCATCGTCTATTCATGCGGCGCAGTACTGGTTATAAAAATTGCGATATACTGCAGGCTTGAATACATCAGAGCACCAATACCCTCCGGCAGTGCGCCTAAGCCTAAGCATCTGGCAACGCTGACACTATTTCCAGTGCTGCAGTGCAGTCACCAGAAAAGCACCTAGCGTGACGAGACTCGTATTAATTCGCGTTGCGACTAGCCGTGGCGCTGCAGTCACCTGTCTGGAACGGTGCAGGAATGTATTGTCGCTATGCAGACGCTGGGTATAATATATGACGTTGAATAAACGTTCTTCAAAGAAAGTTTTTTAGAAGACGTTTTACAAGAAGCCTTTTTCAAAACGTTTACTAAAAGTTATTTTCTAGAACTTTTGGTTGAATTCGCGGATGAAGTTTCAATTGTCCATGCCATATATGGCAGTGTTTGTCGCTGTCTATTCATACAATTCAAGCCAAGTCAAGCCGCTTTTAAGCGGCTTTCGGGTGAACGGAGCGTTTTGGCCCTCAAAACGTTCGTGCCACCAGGCAACGCCTCCTAGATTTCCGGTGCCTGTTGGATTATCGGCGGTCCCTTGGGAAGCGGCGATCGTCGAAACTACGGTGGTGGCGCCACTCAAGTAGAGGTGTCTTCAAATAAGTTTTTTTTCGTTTTTGGAGTTTATATGCAACAAAAATAACGTAAAAAGTTTTAAAAAGGCATAAATGTAATTTTCATTTAGCCTACGTAAGTGACGCCGTCATTCAGCAAGCAACTTTTTCAATACTAGGCATCCTCTAAAATAAGTAGCAAATGCAAAAATTGCTGATCTCAGAGGCCAAGTAGATGGATGGATGGATGCTATGAGCGTCCCCTTTATAACGGGGTGGTGACAAGTATGCCACCAGGCTCGACAAAAAAAAAACCTTTTTTCTTTTTTGATGTTGGCCTAATGCCTCTACTTCGATAAATTCTATCTTAATGGAAAAAAGGTAAATTTTCAGTTTAAGTTCTCTGCCATTTACGGCACACTGTCCATATTTTATTTTTCCAATATTTATTTTTGTCCTTTCTCTCTAATGGTCTGCCACCAATACTCTAACCGTCTCTTAGTTATTTCAATCGCGGGTGTGTTCAGCTTTCCATTGTTGTCCCTAAAACCCAAGGCTTCCTGTAGGCTCGTGCCAAACCTACACCTGGGTGGATATCTCCACATTCAATCAGAACATGCTCCGCCGTTTCCTTATCTTTCCCGCAGCATGTGCATTGTTCTTCTTCTTTACTGAATCTTGCTTTATAACTACGCGTTCTAAGGCAACCCGATCTCGCTTCAAACAGTAAAGCGCTTCCCCTTGAATTATCGTAAAATGCCTCCCTCCTTATTTCATTTTTGCCCTTTCGGTAGTTACTCAAAGCCGGTTTTTTCTCCGTAGCTGCCATCCAGGAAATCCTCTCCGCCTCCCTGACTTTTCCCTTAACGCTCTTTGTTGACATATGGCTTACAATACCAGCCGTATATTTACTAGTGAGTCTTCTAGTTCTTTTTCTCCACTGTGTGTCCACGCTCTTCCTATACAAATAACGGAACACCTTCTCTGCCCATCTACTCTCCTTCATATTTCTTAGCCTTTCTTCGAACCTTATTTTGCTCTGCGCTTCCCTCGCCTCAAAACCTGCCCACCCCATATCGCCCTTTACAGCCTCGTTTGTCGTCTTCCCGTGAGCACCCAACGCGAGGCGTCCCACAGTCCTTTGATTTACATCCATTCCCGATTGCACCTCTGCCCTCATGCACACCACTGAGTTCCCAAAAGTAAGCCCTGGAACCATTACACCCTTCCACAGACCTCGAAGCACCTCATACCTATTGTATCCCCACAACGCTCTGTGCTTCATTATTGCCGCATTCCTCTTTCCTTTTGCTGCCGAGGCTTTTTCCTGTACCTCCATGTATCTATCACTCTCATTTACCCATACTCCAAGGTACTTGTATTCGCTTACCCTCGGTATTTCTTGGCCTTGTATGGACACCGTCTGATCACAGGGATCATTGAATACCATCAATCCACACTTCGTTACACTGAATCCTAGTCCAAGAGCTTCACCTTCCCTTCCGCATATATTCGCCAGCTGCTGTATATCATCTCGACTGTCCGCAAATAAGACGATATCGTCCGCATAAAATAAACCTGGAAGCTTCTGCTCAATCATCATGGCGCCCTGTTTGTGTGACAGATTAAAACCAATGTTGCTACCTTCTAGCGCTTTTTCCATACTCACCATGTACAGCATGAATAACAGCGGGGACAAGGGACATCCCTGTCTCAGACCCTTGCTAACCTCAACGTTCTCTTTGCTACGCATTCCTTCCCACTCTATGCAAACTGTATTTTCTCGGTATATCTCCCTCAAAAGCTGTATACAGTCGTCGCCCATGCCCATTCCTTTCAATATATCCCACAAAATTTCCTGATTAACGTTGTCGTATGCCCCAGTGATGTCTAGAAAAGCCACGTACAAGGGCCTATTCTCTATTTTAGATATTTCTATACACTGAGTGAGAACAAACAGGTTATCGTCTAACCGCCTGTCGACTCGAAATCCGTTCTGAAGTTCTCCCAAAATATCGTTATGTTCGGCCCATGTTTCTATTTTCATTTTTACTGCTTGCATCGCCAACCTGTATAGTACCGATGTAATGGTTAGTGGTCTATACGAGCGAATCTTGTCCTTTTCTCCCTTGCCTTTATAGATTAAGTTCATTCTACTTTGTCGCCAACTGTCCGGTATTTGTCCGTCCTTTAAGCTTTTTTCTACTGCTTTTAACAATGCTTCTTTAGTGTTATGTCCTAGTTCGTTAATGAGGCTAACGGGAATCCCATCTAAACCCGCGGCAGTGCGCTTTGGAATTTTTCCTTCGGCCTTTTTTCAGTTGAAATTATCAAGTACTAGCTCTTCCTCTGTTGCTTTCTCCGCCACACTTTTACTCACCGGGGAGATCCCCTGGCCGCTCTTTTGAAACGAATCGGCTGTTACCTTTTGGATGTAACCTAGCGCTTCGTACCCTTCCAATTGATTTCCTCCTTCATCTAGAATATGTTGTTGCGTTGTGACAGACTTCCTACCTAGCGCCTTTATGTGGCTCCAAAAAATCCTAGGCGCGGCCTCCTTTTTTTCGTGTATCTCTGTCATCCAGCGTTCACTTTCACCTTTAATTTTTGCCTCTACCAATTTCTGTACAAGGGATTTTTTCTCTAAATATATTTCCCATATTTTTTTACTTCGTCCTGCGGCCGCTTCTCCTTTTTTGCCTTTCTATGCTCCCGTGATGCTTCGCGTCGCTTCTCGATCGCCTCCCGGATTTCCTTGTTCCACCAACTTTTTGGCTTCCTTTTTCCTTTCCAGCACACAGTTTTCTTCTCTTTCCCTATCTCCTTCGTCATTAGATGTAACAGCTCACTATACTCCCAGTCCTTGCCTGGTATTTCGCCTACTTCTTCCTCGACTCTTGCGGCTATATTTATTATTTGTTTGTCATTTAAATACGAGCTGCCAGACTTTGATTCCATGCTCATATTTTCAGTTTCGTATCCCATTTGTAATGTTATTCGTTTATGATCACTACCCAAGCTGTTAATGCCTTCCTCGTCTATCCTCATTTCTGTCAGTTTGTGGTAAATTCCTTCAGTCATGAGACAATAATCAATACTTGATTGCCTGTTTCCGACTTCCCATGTGATCTGGCCGTCACATTTAGGCCCCGTGTTAACTATCTCCAGACTATGTTGCTCGCAAAGATCTAGTAATAACTTCCCATTGGTGTCTGAATATCCGTCAAGGTCATGTATGTGGGCATTCATGTCCCCTAGAAGTACAAAGACGTAGGCAGCGCCGCCATAGATGACCGGCGTCTACCGCTCATCTGACAGTAGAGGTGTGCGCCGAGGCGATTTCGACCGGCGGCGGCGTGGGGGTCGTCCAGAGTCGGCGGCGGCGGCGTTGTCGTCGCACGCCGCACGCCGGTTTTTTCATCGGCGGCGGCGTGCGGCCAATTTTCGTCGTCGGCGGCGGCGTCGGCGGCGCAGAAACCGAAACTGAAAATTCAAAAGGCTCTTCTGCACAGGTTACTGAATTCGTTGAAATTCAGGGATTTTCATCCAAATAGCATAAATGACACTACACAGATGTGTCGACATCCCGATGAATGCAAAGCGTTTTGTAAAATAGTTTTTATTTAACATTCATAAAAAATAACGCGTATTTTAATCAATGTCCATGTTCTACCGTAAATGTGCAGCACTTTGCTTTTTTATTTAAGATGCGGCAGTTTGTTGCTGTTGTTGGCTACGTCATAATTTATGAAACCTTCTTTCATTGAACAATGAGCAAGCAGTGACACACGTCACTAATTTCGCTTTTTCCGAATCCGATCTTACTTTTACACTGTACGCTGCACAAAAAAGAAGCACCTCTGCTTCGAGTTTTCTTATTGCGATTGCATGAAACCGCTTTTTTGAGTATCTGTCATGCTTTGCATGTAACTTTCCTTCAAATGAATCAAAATACCTACTTTTCACAATGTGAGAAACTTTTATGCAGCGGTATAGGATGCGGAAGGAAACAAATCTGCGCATTTATTCAACTAGTTCTCAGCATGGTGTTCAATGAATGAAGTGTAGACAAGGGCGTGGGCGAGGCGGGTGGTGCAACACGGACACTTGAACCCTTCAAGCTCCACCAGCACTTGCTACCCACTCTAGCGATACCAACACGACCCGCTCCCTCAGCCGTGATGCAAGTTGAAAGAAGGGTTTGCATCCCCCAAGACAAAAACCTGCCGATGGTCATATGTGCAGATGAGAGCAAATGCAATATTTGCTCAGATACACAGCCCATACTGGTCACGAGCTGGGCGTCCGTTGACCCCGCCTGCAGAAAACGTTGACTCCCCGACCCCTTGGTATTTGGTCAGGGGAGGGGGACACCCCTTGCAAGTGGCCCCATTAATATTTCTCTTAAAAACGTCAGAAATAAGAATGCTTGATAAGTATGTATAAAACATTCAACTTTTCAATGCTTTTTTTGTAGCGTGTACACGTGCTCGATACCCATCAGTTGTGTGAGACAATCGAAATAGCAACTGCCACTCTCGACTTGTTCCGGAAAAGACTCAATAGAAGAATGCAATTACGAGTGCTGGGAACCTATGTTCGTTTGTATATTTGATTTCTAGGCATGATTTAAATTCCTATATAAACAAAAATAAAACCTGCAACATATTAAAAAAAGGCTGCTATTGTAAGATGTGTGTTGCAAGACGTGATTTTTCTAGACTTACATCTGTGCAAGGCACATCGGTGTCACAAACTTGCAAGTGTCCCCCCTTTTCCCCACGTCATTTCCCGATTCCCCCCCCCCCTTCTCTCTAATAAAAAGGCACCAATGTAGGCCTCCGTAGGCCTCCGTGATTGCCTACAGGTGCGTGGCGGGCCATTCCGGTGGCTAGGACCAACAGTGCCGATTTCGACTTGCTTTATTGGAGGGGCTGAAGGATGAAGAAAAGGCCGATATTTGTAAATTTCTTGAGAGTTCAGTGATAGTTTCTTACTGAATACCGTGGATTATTGAACCTCACTTTGAGTGTAATCCTCCAATGAAAAAAAAAATGGTTTCATCCTGTGTCACCGCAGAGTCACAAGCCATCACATGTGCAGGCATCATTAGGCTTCTATATAACATTGCTAAGATTCAGTACATTTGTGCAAATATCTCCCGTTAATTGAACATTTTGAGTATAATCCTTGCTTGGGTTAGTATGTGTGAAACATAAATTTGAGTTTTAAAAATTCTCCTTGTGGGTTTCTGCAGCAAAGACACATTGATTAAAACTGATAAACTGTGGAGCTACGACAGAGGTAACATTCGTTGTGTTTTTTTCGGTTACGGTAACGGTAATGCGTTACCTTTTTATGTGTTTATATAACGTGGAGCTGTGAGACGTTCCCCCTATTCTTATTAGAGTTACGAGTGAGGTATTTAGTTACTTTTTACTGTAACGGATACATCACTAAATAGACTTACAGGAGTGATGTCAGCCCACACCGTCAGTTGTTGTTGCGGTCTATAGGCTGGCTGTAAACATTACTTGGATATATTCCTTTCACCCAGCACGTGATAGGGAAGGGTTGCTTGACCAATGAGGATCTCGACCTTTGAAAAATACACAATAGCTTCTTAATGATATGAATATCATCCCACCGAAGCGTGCACTTTGTTTTGCTAAAATTTACAGTCAACGTGAGTGCTGTCGTCACGCCGTATATTTTAGGTAGAAATTTAGCCTACTCAAAATACCCAAAGACGTCAATCCACCTTGAAACGCGTGGCCACCCGCTGACGGTTCTGTATGAAAATGGCATCCACAGTGAAACATGTTGCATCTGCTGAAATTTTATCGCACATTATTATACTGCCACACTCTCTTGTATTTTTATGTCACTGTCTTGCGTAAAGGCACTGCCATAGTGGTCCAGTAGCTAAGGTACTCGGCCGCTGAACCGCAGGTCGCGGGATCAAGTCCCACCTGCGGCTGCTTTATTTTCGATAGCGGCGAAAATGCTGTAGGTCCATGTGCTGCAATTTGGGTGCATGTTAAAGGACCCCAGGTTGTCAAAATTTCTGGAGTCCTTCACTATACGGCATCTCATAATTATGTGGTGGTTTTGAAACGTTAAACGCCACATATTAATCAATTGCCTCGCGCAAAGGACGCTTGGCTGTCTGCGAAAACTCTAGATTATTTCAGAATCTTCTGATAAGCTTGAGACACCTACGATATGAATGCTACGTGTATAAATGGCGACGTACCTTCGCGCAGATCATATTACCAACGACCAGTGCTCTGATTACCGCTATCTGTGTAAAGCACGAATTTCTAGTGCTTTGCACTTTCTTATGCACATGTTCACTCGATAAAAAGTGTCGTCTTGAGCAACCCACGTACCATCTTCTTTGACGTCGTAACCACGTGGCAATACCGTAAGTGAAATGAGAACGCTGAAATGATCGATACAAACAGTGAGATGGGGCGTAAGTGCACGCCCAAGTTTGATTTGAGATGCGTATACCACAAGCTATTTTCTTCTATAGAACCAATATGATGCGGATTTGTTAAATTACTGTGAAGTTGAATGTGAATAAAGAAAGAACACGAACTTGGAAAGAGACAGTGGAGACGAAAACTGATAGGTATTGACGTGAAATTTGATCGGTCATTCCACGCTAAACGTCCAAGGCGTTTTGGTGACTATCTCAGGTGTATTCGAAAAAAATGTCGGGCCGATTTACTCGATTGAAAGCAGTCTATTACAAAAATGTTTTGCAGAGAAAAATGTTTTTGGTCACCTATATGTGACCGAAATTCTGGCAATAGGCTGGGCCCTATATCAAGTCCTAAGATAAAAGAAAACTTACTGAGTGAGTCTATGTGGGCTGCATTTCTTTTGCCAACCTATGGTTCCGAATATTTAAAACCTCCCACGATGGTGTGCCTTGTTGTCGTATTGATGTTCCGGCTTGTAAAGCAGAAAATTTTATTTTTCAAATTATAAGAGTGTTCATATCTTCCCCCTCCCCGGAACTCGTTCTAGGGCTGGTCCTTTGATAAAAACCAGTCTTACATCTTTAAAAAATGCTTGGATATCAACTATTCATATCTCTCATTAAAGATGTGGAAATGAAATGGCCATCACTAAATGACTGATGAGGTGAAATATTAACATTAAAAGAATAGTAAACGTGACTAAAAAGCTAATTCTACAAAAACAATGTAACCTGAACTAATGATGTCACCACACATCTAAACCCTCATGCAATGTATATTGCATACCTGCAAGGTGCAGTTATTCGGGCGCTTTTTGCAGAGAAATTCGGTCACGGATTTAATCCCGTTCACGGTGGTGCTATTTTTATATTTAACGGTTGAATATCTAACGAAGCATTAGGAAATTCTTTGCGTGAAACCCATATTTTTGCGACGTAATTGAGGATTGTACACCTTGTGCTGGCACGAAGTTTAATGCAGGTGATGCGTTTATAGAGTACAGCGTTCGGTGACTGTGGTAAAATAGAAACAGCAATTTATGTTAATTCATGCTACAAAACTCACGTGACCTGCTCCCAGAGAACAGAAGAATGCATAACGAAGGGCGTTACTAACGAACGGAAGAATCAAATAATTCTTGGTCTTTAATGTTGTTTCTGTAGTCCAATCTACAAACGTTCGTAATAAACGAGCATGACGGTACGAAGGCATAGAATTGGGTTCTGCAGCATGTTGTGACGCATGTGCCACTTCAGGTCACCTTTATTACGTGACATTGAAATCCACACTGAGCTTGATCTATGAATATGCACCTAATCAACTGAGAATGAGTGCTAAGCTCCGGTTTCATTATTAATGTAGCTTCAAAGACAAGAAAGCAGCACGATTCGCGAGCAATCGAGCACCCGTTCTGTTTTTCTATTGCGTTTAACTGCTTGTGCCCTCAGATGCCACTTCAGTTTTTTCTTGAATAATTGTGGTGATTTGGAAAGTTGTGAGCGTCAAACAAGACGTTAACAAGAACGAGAGAGACAGGACGGATGCTTGTGAACATTGTGTGGAACCATTAGTCTGCGCTCAAAATGTCCCGATAGCAATCTGGCTGGATTTAAAGTTTTGTTAAAATGTGGCGATGGCACAGACCATGGGCTTTTGTCATGTCATTTACTATCATTTAAACAGCGGCGGCGTAATTTAGGGTACCATGAAAATTATCTCGGTCATATTTCAAGAAGGAAGGAGGCAGAAACGCATCGTTCATGCCATCCGTGATCCTTCATCACACGCGGAAATAAATTTATTCAAGCTGTAACATGGTTGAAGAATTCTGTTACTTCTCGGTAATCAGAGAGGCTTTTAATTCTCGAGTCTCTTTATGAGATATTGCTGCCATCTTTTCCCAACAGGCTTGCAGTTTTGTTGTACCGACATAGCAACGCCCAAGTTTTTGAAGATATTTTTTAATTCACATTCAAAAACGATTTCATTCATAGTCATTTTTGAAGCGTGTAAGAACTTCCTGTCGTTCGTCACCCGTCTTTGCGTTCGTCCAGTACACACTGCAAAAGGCTTGATGGCAAAGTCGTTTTCCATGTTCAAGTTCTTCGTACCCATCCTTTCGCGCTCTTTGTGCACTTCAAGGAATGCAGAAAGACTACAAAACAACGCAACGAGCTCTACACCGTGCCGTCGGGACTGGTATGCATGGCGCAAACATGTTGCGAGTGGTCTCGCAGTGTTCTGCCATTGCACTCCGTTCGCTGTTCCCAGAGCTCAAGTTGGGTCGACACGCGGCGTCGTTGCGGCACCATTGGTGTCATGTTTCCCGTGTCTTTTCTTATACACAGTGTTCTGCGAAAAAATGCCTCTGTGTAGCCGCTGGTGCCGAGGTCACAGATTACGTTTTTCTCATTTCCTTCCGCAGCTGTGGTGACAATTGGTGGTTAGATTATCGGTTATTTCTTTATTTATTTTAGTTGTCTCGTTTAGCTAGTTTTCTGTATTCTTGCCCAAGAAAGGTGATTCAGAACATTTTTTTTCTCGTGGGAATGACCATAGGTATGTGCGTATGTGGTTGCAGCTCCACATTTCCAAGTCGTAGGACTTGGACTGTCCTGCCAATGGCCCCTATTCTCTTTCTGCTCTAGCAGCCATGGCCGTCAAGTTCTTCCAAACCGTCTCCTCCTACCTTCTTCTAATTTCTTCTCTCGTCTCTCCCCTTTCCCTTCAAGCGACTGAGCCGTGGTCTCGCAAGGAAAAATAGTGTCTTTTTTTTTCCTTTTCTTCAACCACACATTCATCCATTGTGGGTAAGCTTGCATGCAGTAACTGGTTTGGAAAGTAGGCAAGGTTCGTGGAAAGTAACCTCACCCTGAGCTGCCGAGCACAAAACAAAGCTTAGCCGAGAGTCATGAGAAGGCAAGGAGATTACACAGCAAGATGAAAAGAGAAGATACTTTGCCTAATGGATTATTGCGAAAGCCAGTGGGGCAACCCTTTTCTTTAAGACTATCCCCACTTCTAGTCGTACATTGAAGTAACTAGAAAACTCCAACCAAAACATATTTAAAAGAAGCGACGTTTTTAAGCCAATCTCTCACCCCTGAGGAAGAAGGCGGACCAGCTTCGAAACATCGGGTTTTTCCCATTAAATATATATTGGTTCGAGTTCTCATTCCTTCAGTTTCTATCCAAAACAGGCAGACTTATATCGAATGTTCACCTATGATTCTAGTCGTACATTACATCCTCGCTGCTCCGACAAACCCCCTCACACCGAGACATTTAGAGAAGGAGTGACAGGTGCGCAACCGTAAGCAGCCCCTTTTCCTTATTGTACGCTTATAGCTCTCGTGTGCGTGTGTGTGCGGGGGGGTAGAAAGAGGAGTACTGACGAAAAAAATGTTGCATCTTGGTTTTTAGCTAACGACCTAGTCATTAGTTTATTTTTGAGGAAGCAGCATACAATACAACACAATCATGCCCACCTAATAAGACGCAATAACAGGCGCTGTATTGCAACTGATGAGGTATTGTCGACTCAGCTTATGTAGGATAACACGCACATGTGCACTAACACCAGAGCATACAATAAAGACAAGTTTTTCTTGCAGTGTTTTGCAGGAAGACTCGATGAATGATGAACCAAAAATGCACCTCACCTGATTAGAAACTCGGGACAGGTAACAGACTTTTTAAAGAACGCGACCCTGTCAAGTCATGGTTCTCAGATTTTATGCTGCAAAAATTTTATATTACACCATTCCACACAATTACCAAATTACAAGCGTAGGGGAATGTATTGACCAGCATAGTTTCACCAAATTTCAAAATAGCACAGATATTTACAGCAGCCAATTCATGTGGTACTCATTGTATTTAGGGCTATCAGCGCGCATGTGCCTGTTGCGGAAATTGCGTGTAATATTAAGTTTCTGTTTATATAATATTTAGAGGCACGGGAAATAACTTGTTTTTGTATGTTGAAAGCTATACATATATATATATATATATATATATATATATATATATATATATATATATATATATATATATATATATATATATATATATATATATGTGTGATGTATCAAGTGATGGTTTGTAGAAGTAGAGAAGGAAGAAGTGCAGAACAGAATAAACATGGAGTATGAGCCGGGCCACGTCACCCAGTCATCATAGCATCACACGAGTCGACAGGATGGAGACCTGCCTGCCCCTCCATCAGTGTCTCATCATCGACGCAGTTCTACACAAGACGCCCTGACCATACATCGACTACGGAATCATCTCCTAGCCGCACACAGCGATCAGCACCATGACAGAATCATCGACCGATCTTCCCATCCCCAAGTACACCGGAGCAGCGGACGATGGACCTGTACAGGACTGGTTCGACCTGTTCGAGTTCCACGCTACCGCTGCATCGTGGTCGGAACGGGAAATGGTTACGAACTTCAGCGACTACGTCACCGGTGAGGCATTTAAATTTTACCTCAACCACATATTCGACAACGATGAGTCTTTGCAAAAGATAAAACAAGAAATGATCGTTTGGTTTAAAAAATACGATGACGACTACGACGAAGACTTGCTTGTAACCAACCATCCACAAACAACTGCACTCAGTCGTCAATTTTACAGGCAGTCTTTAACCATTCGAACGCACAAGATTCGACCTCTGACAAAAGACGAAGTGGCACACGAGTTCAGTGGCAGACGACAACGCGTATTTTGGGAATAACACAGCCATCGAGCGCGCCTCCCTTCTGCACGAAATTCGGCATTTGCGAAGTCATCGCTTCAGCATATGACCCGAGACGTTGCCCAACCACCTGATGCCATTCACTCTTCGTCTGGCATACGTGGTCCACCACCTGGGTTTTCATCACGCGGTTCTTCAAACGCTCCTAACGCTCACCATTTGCCTTATAAGGACGCCGTATTTATGGTAGATGACCTGGCACATCGGGAAAATACCCTGTCAAGCCATGCTCCTTCGACACGGGTTCATGCATCGCCATCCAGTTAATACACACTCGACAGTGAAAGAAACACCGGAGGCTCCGACGCATCGAACGTCGCACGCTGCAATGCGCAAGAGCCTCTTATAGTGAACAGGGTAGAAGAAGCTTCTGAAGAACTTTCTACCGATTCTGAAGCATTATCTTCATTGCCCGAAGTGCATGACAACAGCCCACAAACTACCAAAAATACCAACTGCCGACTGGGCCCCACATCAAGTTGTGAAGAAAACGAGCGCGATGTTCAAGAAGGGAACCCACCGCAATGCGTTCCACAGCAACATCAGCAACGCCAGCAAAAGCAAGTCCAAGAATCGCAGACACTCCAACGGATACACCGACAAGGAGGACGACGCAAAATCAGCCTCTTAAAACAAATTGAAGACGTCAGGCATCTTTGCATAAGGGATCGGCGCCAGAAACTCATTTGGCACAAAATGTCAAGACTGTGCCAAAGATTACATCTCCGAAACCTCAGGAAACACCGAACAAGACAAGAAGTCACTAGTTTTACCACGCAAAGATCCAGACACCATCCCATTAGTTCACGACAACGGAGCCAACGCCACAGAAAACTACAAAAGAGACTGAATGCTATAATTTGTACAATGCACGAACATAGACATAATTCCTTGAACTTCTGTTCTTGTACACGCAGGCTGCAAGCACTAATTCTGTCTCAGCCGCTACACAGAATACAGCGGGTACGACAGTGTCACACCGGTCCCGCTAATTAGGGAGGCGATCGCCGGGCTAATTCCAAGAGCCGAAGTATCGGCCCCCCGAACCGCACCACGAAAGCGTGGACAATTTAGAAGTGGTCCTTTTTGGCGCGCCAGCGGATGCCGGCTGTGGCCCAAAGAACAAGTCAGAGCCGAGAGTTGATAAACAAACAAATTATATTCTCAATAATGGCAGATCGAAAACGATACACAAAAATGCACACTCCACAATAGTTGCATACAATATGTCACCAATCAAACCAATCAATCAACGTACTACACAATACAATCAGCCACACTTGAAACAACGGACACGGACAACAATACGCACTACAATGCAGTCGCATGCATTGAACAACCAAGACACTTAAAGACTAAAGAGATAGAAAACCTATTCCGTCCAAAGTTCTTGGAACCAAAGTCTAGGTGATACTCTTCCGAGAATCACTCACTCAAAGTCCAGCCTTGTTGTCGTTCCGCAGCCCTCGAAGTTTCTCTTCCAGGAAACCTCCCGCCTTCAATTGGCCACTCTTCAAACTTCAACTTCTTCGCCGGAACACGTCGGCTTCACACCCGCAGCTGTTGCCACGCGTCTTCGCTCGATAGCGGTAAACACACGCTCTTGCCTGTAGCTCGAGCCTTCACCCCTCAGGTGGAAATCCTCTTCATCTCCGGCTTCGTCCCTACGGACCAAAACCTTCGCCGACTACACGGCGGAATCCCTACGCGCTTCTGGCGCTCACTTCCGTCTCCTCCTGATCTCTCATCTCGGCTGCTCGGTTAAATACCTTGCGCGCGACATTCCAGACGGTTCTCGTCATTTCGTCGGCGCGATACGCAGCGAAGGCTGGGAAGAGGGCGAGACGGTTGGAATGCCCTCCCCGGAGGATGACTCAACTCGGTATGACCACGCCCCGTTCCTTCTAGAAAAATCGCGGGCTTGCTGGGCCGATGTGGGGTGAGGAGGTTCGTCTGCGAAGCCACGCTTCCGCGGGGAGAGCGCGCGCCCGGAGAGCCTTGGATGTTTGTTTTCTTTTTTTTCTTTTGACCTCGCGGCGTTTCTCCTGCCCGTTATCGCAAGAACTTGGCGGCGCGCCCATTTTTAGCGCTCGTTCTGTGACACTGCCCCCCACTTTAAGAATATTATCTCATAAGATTCAAAACCACACAAACGAGCGCGAACAGTCACCACACACTCTCACAGACTGTAACACCATTCGTCGCTCATGACACTCCACACTCACAATAGATCACTTAATACAATTGTAAATTGTAATTCAACTACACAACACGTGAAAACACAACCACAAGCACATGAGTACAACACTGCACCACACATTCCCAATAATACAAATGTACAAAGTTCTCTCATTACAACAATGGTCCAATACTATACATCACATCACAGCACAACACTTCGACACTTGTGACACAGGATAACCAGAACATTAACACAACATATGTCACTCAGCACTGCCAAACACATTCTGATTTGACTTCAGCACTTATCCTGAGTACTTCGAGCAGCGCTTGCGTCCTTTCTTGCGGTGCTCGCTCGATCTCTTCTTGTTTTTCCTCGTTCTTTTTCGGCGAGCCCTTTCTAACGACGATATCTGAGGCGTCGTCTCAGCCATCGTTGTCTCTTCCGACACCGTTAACGCGTCATTACATTCGACGGGTCCTGTTTGTTTATTTACCCGCTTGATCATGCCTCTACATTTCGCCCGGCTGGCCAACTCCGTCTCCTTTACACTGTCGTTCGGTTGAGGTCGTGCCGACGTAAGCCCAGTTGCTCGGCCCGTGAACTCATTCAACACGATCATCTTCTCATTCGCTGTCTCTTGGGCCGCGGCTTCACCTTGGCTCTAGTGAGATCCTTCACGGGCTGCTCCTCCACTGTATCTCGCGGTCGCTGGGTTGGCGAGGGCTCTATCTTAGGGTCTTCTCCCAAACATTCCGGATCATTCGGTCCTCGCGCCCCGTCGATGTTTCCGATGACAAGGTCGTAAAGGTGGGTCGTCATACATAGAGCAGTTACCTTCCCGCTGAAGTACGGGGTTTCAACCTCAATATCTGCTTCGGGAAGCATCCGAACTGTACGGTCAATTAAGCAAACCGGTTTCGTTTTGCCTGTTAACTCACTTTCCCGTACCAAATCTCTCCGCACGATAACAGTGGAGCTACCGGTATCTCTTAACACCGTAATCTTTTTGCCCGCAACCTTTCCAGGCAGCGTTGGCATTCCCTTCGTAACACCGGTTAGCTGTTTTGAAATTACAGCACCCCACAATAGGAATTTTCTCCCCATTTTTCAACTCTACGAATCCATCGGTGACGGCATTATTATCAGATTTCGGTGCCACTTGCACACAGGATACCTGGTGAGTTTGACTCCCTCCGTTTCGACATGCGTCTGCTTTGTGCCCAGTCTGACCACACTTAAAACATTTTACTGCCGTAGGGCTCGTAAAGATCGTTCGACAGTTTTTCGCGCGATGACCCACTCGGTTACACAGAAAACATCGCTGAATGCTCTCTGGTGCACGCTTCTTTTCTTCGGGAGCCAATTTCTTCGAATCATCGGGACACTCCTTCTTGACCTTGGCCAAATTAGTTCCACCTTGCGCTTCCAAGAATTAATCAGCCAATTCAAGCATTCCTTCAAGTGACTCAGCCTTCCTCTCTTTCAAGTACAGCGACAGGCTTGGGTGGCAACTAGTAAGAAATTGTTCTCTAATTAGGAGCTCTCTAAGCTCATCGTACTCCCGCGCTGTCCCTGAAAGTTCAATCCATCTGTCGAAATAATGGCAAAGTCGGGCGGCATACTGCGTAGCCGTCTCACCATCAGCTGGTTTTCCTGTCCGAAATCTGTCCCGGAATCCTTCCACAGTAAATCTAAATCGCTTCAGCAAAGCAGCTTTCACCTTGGCATAGTTGGCTGCATCGGTCGGCGTCAGCCTGCCGTACAAACTTAGCGCTTCGCCACTCAAGCAGGTACTCAAAGCAGTTGCCCATTGATGTTCCGGCCAATTCTGGCTCCTTGCAATCGTCTCAAATCGGTGAAGGTACGCGTCAAGGTCGTCCTTCCTTTCATCAAACGCTACGAGCAGCTTGCTCGGTTCAAGCGGAAGCCATGATCTTCCCGTTCGCTGCTTTCAACTCTAGCTTGGACGGGAGTTTCACTTCGCTGTTGCAAACGGAGCCGCTCGAGTTCCATCTCGTGCTGCCGCTGCCGTTCCCTTTCAGCCATCTCCGCTTCTCTTCTTTCAGCTGTCGCTCCCTCGCTTCTCTTTCTTCCTTCAGCTGTCGCTCCCTCGCTTCTCTTTCTTCCTTCAGCTGTCGCTCCCTCGCTTCTCTTTCTTCTTTCGCCCTTTCAGCTGCCAGCTTTTCTCTCTCCAACTCCAACTTCAATTATGCTCTCTTTCTTCCTTCGCCCTTTCAGTGGCCAGCCTTTCTCTCTCCAACTCAGCTGCCTTTTCTTCCTTGGCCCTCTCAGCTGCCAACCTCTCTCTCTCCACCGCCTCTTTCTCCTTCTGGCGTACCCACTTCCGTAGTTCGGCGCCAGAAAGACCCATCTTCTCACCAAGAGCAACTAACTTTTCGAGATTCATTGTGTCTCGCAAATAAAACGCCACGTGTAAAAAGTATCTGCCTAAATCAGTCTATCGGAACACTCCCCTGCACTCGTTAACGAGAACACTGAACAACACACAAAATCGTTCCGATAGCACTATCAACAACTCGAGGCTCTTTCTCACTACTTTGGACACACTGTGCACCAAAAGGTCCTATGTCGCGGACGCCAGATTAATTGTCACACCGGTCCCGTTAATTAGGGAGGCGATCGCATGGCTAATTCCAAGAGCCGAAGTATAGGCCCTCCGAACCGCACCACGAAAGCGTGGACAATTTAGAAGTGGTCCTTTTTGGCGCGCCAGCGGATGCCGGCTGTGGCCCAAAGAACAAGTCAGAGCCGAGAGTTGATAAACAAACAAATTATATTCTCAATAATGGCAGATCGAAAACAATACACAAAAATGCACACTCCACAATAGTTGCATACAATATGTCACCAATCAAACCAATCAATCAACGTACTGCACAATACAATCAGCCACACTTGAAACAACGGACACGGACAACAATACGCACTACAATGCAGTCGCATGCATTGAACAACCAAGACACTTAAAGACTAAAGAGATAGAAAACCTATTCCGTCCAAAGTTCTTGGAACCAAAGTCTAGATGATACTCTTCCGAGAATCACTCACTCAAAGTCCAGCGTTGTTGTCGTTCCGCAGCCCTCGAAGTTTCTCTTCCAGGAAACTTCCCGTCTTCAATTGGCCACTCTTCAAACTTCAACTTCTTCGCCGGAACACGTCGGCTTCACACCCGCAGCTGTTGTCACGCGTCTTCGCTCGATAGCGGTAAACACACGCTCTTGCCTGTAGCTTGAGCCTTCACCCCTCAGGTGGAAATCCTCTTCATCTCCGGCTTCGTCCCTACGGACCAAAACCTTCGCCGACTACACGGCGGAATCCCTACGCGCTCTGGCGCTCACTTCCGTCTCCTCCTGATCTCTCATCTCGGCTGCTCGGTTAAATACCTTGCGCGCGACATTCCAGACGGTTCTCGTCATTTCGTCGGCGCGATACGCAGCGAAGGCTGGGAAGAGGGCGAGACGGTTGGAATGCCCTCCCCGGAGGATGACTCAACTCGGTATGACCACGCCCCGTTCCTTCTAGAAAAATCGCGGGCTTGCTGGGCCGCCGATGTGGGGTGAGGAGGTTCGTCTGCGAAGCCACGCTTCCGCGGGGAGAGCGCGCGCCCGGGGAGCCTTGGATGTTTGTTTTCTTTTTTTTCTTTTGACCTCGCGGCGTTTCTCCCGCCCGTTATCGCAAGAATTTGGCGGCGCGCCCATTTTTAGCGCTCGTTCTGTGACAGACAGAAGATTCTGCACCTACGACATTCGACCTTAAAATGCTCCAAGGACTTCCAACCTTGTTCGTTGCTCGCAGGTGCTCAAGTCACGTCATGGTCAGTGCAGTTTTGCAAGACGCGGCTACCTTCTCCAGAACGCCACAGCCAACCTCGCCCACCAGAACTCCCCCATTCACCGGGCTTCTGCACTCTTTTCTGAAGTTTTGTGAGTTTACGGAACACCACGGCACCATGAAACCAATTGTGCATTTTGACATTTGTGACTTCTCAACCTCTCCTTGTTTACATTTTGTTGTGCGCAATCCATGCCTTTTTTCGGGAGAGGGGGAATCGTGTGACGTATCAAGTGATGGTTTGTAGAAGTAGAGAAGGAAGAAGTGCAGAACAGAATAAACATGGAGTATGAGCCGGGCCACGTCACCCAGTCTTCATAGCATCATATATATATATATATATATATATATATATATATATATATATATATATATATATATATATATATATATATATAGGTTGCTTGGCAATTGCAATTCTCTCACATGTGTTTTTTAATGGTGCTCCTTCGACGTTTTTTGTATGAGCCGGACCACGTCGAATATCGCTCATTTTTAGTCCGAGTGAGTCCAAAGCAAAATATTTTTATAAATGGTTATTGAGTTAGTCTCAGTGAGTTCCATTTATTTTGCCAACCTATGCCGTACGTGGGATCTTTCCGTATTCCGCAGGCTGTAGTCTGAGTGTTGTTTGCGAAATTTACTATAACCTTGCTCGTTTGAATGGCGAATTTGGTTTTCATGTTAAGCAAAATCATTTGTTCCAGGTGTTAAAAGCTGAACAATATTGCTGCTATTTTTCTGTCATACAAGCATCCAAAAATCTTACCGAAATGCTCTGTTTGCGTTCTGTTTGCAAAATCGCTTGATGCTGCTCTGGGCGACCCATACAATGACGACGTTTCAATTTTTCGACAACGAATTGCACACAAGCTGTTTGCGATAAGCAAGAAATCACTCTGATGTGCGATTGGAGGTGGAAAATATATAGTTTGCTATTTGTATGAAGGCTTCAGATAAATGTAAAAGGACAACTGAAATGAGGGTGAAAGAGTGTGCTGGCGTAACCTCTAATAGCTAGGTACCTCATCTTCCAGTATAGCTAGGTGGCGCAGACATTTTGATATTTCGACGTTTCGGTAGTTAGGTGTTTTGATTTTTTGACTTGGTGCAGAAGACTGAGGCACAAAAACATATCGTGAAGCAGGAAGAGCAGAAGAGAACAAAGAACAGCGCCATTGACATTTTACACTTTCGGTATCTTGTTTAATCTGCTTTTTGATTTTCGGTGTACTAACTTTATGCATTCCAATAGTTCGTCATTTTGATTTTCGGCGTTTCGAGTGCAACATTATTATAGCTTTAGACAACAAAAAATACGAACTCTAACAGGTGCATTTAAACCACGTCCAGCGCTCCGCTTACCGGGAAGTGATACCAACCTGTGCGACAAAAGCAAATAATCCATGAAAAAAATATTGCATAGCAAAGTCACAGTTATGAACTAACTGAATAGTATTTGAGAGACCATGTTTAATTAACCAGTAATCATGCATTGGTTTATAATTGCAACTCATCCGCCACGAAACATACCTTTTTTTATTTTCGCGGATTCTTTGCTCGTTGTTCTCTATCAATTTATTATTCGTCAGATGTAACTAACCAGGTGCTTTACACGTCAGTATTCCTTCACAGTGTCACAAGAGATCCACGCGGTGCACTCTAAAAGTATTCGAATTTCTTGATGACCAAAGCAAATACTTGCGCGGAAATAATTTGAATAAGTACTTAGAGAGCTGTATATACTTTCTAGATGTTTCTCGCATCCACTCAGCTTGTACTTAATGCTAGGATTGCACTTAATGCTAGGAACCACCACAACCAACCACCTTTATATAAACACATGCGAGGACTGAGATCAGTAGAACGCCAATTTAAAATTATCTAGCTGACTAAAAACAAAAAAAGCTTTTTTGAAAAAAAAAACTTACAGTCAGTAAACAGGTCAGGCTGCCAGCAAATGCGCTCTGGACACATCAATGTTAAATTTAGAACCTAATGCGGCGCGTCATTGGCTCAACATCTTTCTGCAGAACACCACAGTCTAGATGCTGATGGTCTACAAGTCCTTCAATTAGCAGAAGTGGTCTCTTACAACGTGCATTACTTTTCCAACTGCGTCATGTGAATATCTTCTATGCAGCCCCCTAGAATAGGTTTAATTGAAGGACTCATTGAAGAAGAGATACAAGCTAGCTAGTTTTCTTTTTGTACCAGCACCGAAAAGCACATCGGCACTACTGCCGCGTGCTCCACATAGCACCACTCAGTGAATAGACAAACGCCATGATGAAAAATAGCAATGAGCAAAGTGCATGGTTTAACCCACCAACCTCAAGACTAGAGGGTTTCGTTACACCGGCCGTACAGACAACAGCATAGTGGCTTTCACTTGCCGTCTTCGCGCTCGCGATGATCAAGAGTTGCAATTTGGAACATCTGTGCACCGGGCCCCAGTGCATAAACTGGGTTTTCAGCAAAAATATGTCGCTTCTTTTAATCAAAATATGCCGGAGGGAAAATGTCTGGTGATCGAATGCTTGGTAGTCTGTAGGAAATCCTGTCACAGCGTTGATACGGCTTATTGTACACCATTCTATAGAAGCGGCAGCGGGGCTTAACATTCATGAACCATGGAAAAGCACAGACAGAAAACAAGTACTCCAACGTGCGAGCTTAGTTTATAAAAAAATGTTGGAGCGATTTCCTTTTTCTTGGCACATTATTCAGGAGTATCATTTCCAGAAATCATGCGCGGCGAATAAATATTTGTAGTACTTTAACCCAGTTATATGCGACTAACAACCGCCTCAGACTTCAGCTATATAATGAAAATATACTAGAATTCCAAGACTTTCTAAGAAAAGAAGCTATGGCATACTCTGCACGCCTTTTTATAGCAGATGCACGTTACGTACGTCATTGTAACCACTACCAATCCCTTCTCGGAGTGAAACTGTGCGTGCTTGTGTGCGTGTGTCTGTAAAAGATCGGCCTCTTTGGCTCGGCGCCGCTTGGACGCGAAGGACGATTGCAGCTAAGCCTACCCTGATTTGTTCCGGGTCAACGCCCTCGAGGTGCGCCCAAAGTGGGGACAACACGAAAGTCATACTTCGAATTCGTCAGGGCTGTTGGCTCCCCTAGTCAAAAACTCTTTGGACACGCCTGACTGACTGTCGGCCTAGGAAGAGCTGTTGGAAATCGGGGCTGCTTGATTTGTTCGACGTGCCACGAGACGCGCTGAACAATTAACCGAGAGCTTGGGATCCGTCGTCAGGTATGTTTCCCACACTCTGTGGTGCTTTCAAGTCTTCCACTCCCCCAGGCCCTAGCCTGCCTAGCGCTGCAGAACCTATTCTACACGTGCGATGCAACATTATTGCACTGTGCTGTGTTGTGCGTATTATTGCATTATAACCTACGTTGTGTTTCTCTCTCGCCGTGGGACGAACTGAACGTGCATCCTTTCTATTTCCTGGGTAGAAAAGAAGACAGTCTTTGACTTTCTCTCTCCCTCTCGGTTTTTTTATCCTTATTCGCTGCGCCGTGCTCCCTGCTGGGCTGCAGAAATTAGGCGCCTTCTTCTAACCACTACCCCCACCATGTGGGGGACGGAGATGAAGACGGCCATTTCTTTGGACTGCCCTGGACTGAATGGACATGCAGTCTGTCCGTTTACAGTGATATGCAAGGCGGCTTTCCTGTAAGGTTTATTTTCCAACCAAAAACTCTCGGTCACAGACTGCTTTTCTCCCTCATTGTGTCTTTACCTTTTCGAATTCCAGCGAATGCACGCGAGCACGTGAGTACAACAAAATGTCACCTCTCTATATTCCAGCGAAGGCATGCGAGCACAACAAGATCTCAAAAAGGTGAATGGCAAAAACAAAATGAGCGAGAAAAGCAGTCTGTGAACGAGAGTTTTTGGTTGAAAAACTAACCTCACAGAAAAGCTGTCTTGCAGATTATAGCAAACTGCCCATTGTTTTCTCCTGCAGAGAATTTTAGGAAGACCACGGCTTAAAACGCGAGCACCGAGATGCTCTGAACCAGCTCTCAGAAGCTCTCATCAAGCTTCCATGATGCTACCATAAACATATAGTATTACGCTACCTTTGTGTGTAAATAGTGTATATAAACGTTGCTCTTATCAGCACCGGCTACTCTGCTTGACTTCTACCTCACACTTGGCTAGCTCCTTCGAATACATCACGAGCAAGCGAAAGGGCACGGAGTTGTTAAGATGAAAATGTGCAACATCACATCACCTTTATTACGTGACATATTCGTTCTCCGCTGCATTCGCCCAATCGTGTCCACATATAACTTTCCAGTTTTTATAGCGACGACACACCGTTGATTGCGGTCACTTCAATTAATGTCAATTAAACAGCGGTTGCATTATTTATTTGCAAATTACTTCTTCATAAAGTATGGTGAAGTAATTTATTATTTGGCCACCTAAGGAGCTTTCTAACTTGACTTACTTTTTTATCAAGACTTGAATATAATGTGAAGTTTTATTTGGTTGATTTTGAGCGTTACCTTCGCAACAGAAGTACATCTGTCAGCGACAATCATTCTTAACCTCTCCCAGTGCCAGTAGGTCCGTTCAAGTTACGTGATTAAAACCAGTTTGCTGGACTGTCATACATGACATGTCGCTCAAATTTCGGTCTATGCATTATTGATGAATCCAGCCGTCTTTTGTAAAGTCTCCACTGGCAAGTTTTTTTTTCAATTTTGTTTTGTTCTTTTTAAAACTGGTGGCCTCAAACAAGCTTATTACGCCGCTTTTCACCACTGAATAGCCGTTGTTACGCGCGGCGCTTGGGCCGACGAGGGAGGGCCGCGTTCTTTGTTCATCAAACAAGTCACCGAAGGGCTGCCAGCCTGCTGTCCACCGTGTATCGTCTATCTTAGCCGGGAAGTGAGGTGGCATTCCGACAACATAATACGTTCGACGAGACGATCATAATGGTTTCTTGGTGTCACAGGTGCAGTGTGGTGGCCACGCCCCAATCAAAGATCTTGACTTGAGCGAGTGTGAGCGGCACCGTCAGAAATGGTGTGTGTGTCTCGTGATTCAACAGCGCATTCTTGACCCATTCCCTGATTTAGTCAAAACGCACACTTTATAGTGAGCCACCCAGCTCATTCGCAAGAGATCTCTCGCCCTGTCTGTACAGAATGTAATAAATCCTCTGTTAAGTTTGCCATCTTACTCCTGAGTGCACATGCGTTTTCCTTTCTGTCTCGCTACACGCCCTATCTTGCCCCTATTTCTCCACCCCCAATGCTGGGCAGCAAACCAGATGCCAAGATATGGTTAATTCCCCAGCCTTCCTTTCTCTCTCTTGCCATCTTACTGCCTTAGCATCTTCATCCCGGATATCCAATGTCTGAAAAGGCCGGTACAAATAGATAAGTTAAAGAATAAAACACATGGTGAATATTTTCTGCAGCATGTTCAGACGTTGAATATAAGTGGTGATCCTCGAAAATTATCAACTTTAACACACCGCGGACAGGTGCTGATGTACCCTGAGTAGGTTCGAGCATGCCTTATGCCTCGACACTTTTAATCTTCATTAAACTTCTCCCTTTCGATTTCATCCTTCGGGGCTTTATGTAGTTCTTCATCTAACGCGCTGCATTCGTGCTGCACTGCTACCACATCATTTCTTCTGTATATACGAACTGTTTCGGGCACAATTATAGGCTGCCATTTTGGACTAATAATGATGCCGTTTTGCATCCGTATGAATATTCGAATAGTGCTATGGTGAACTCGCACGCATCAAAACGCTGGGCCATTACATTCAACGTCGTATGACCATAATCATAGCTAATTACGACACAAAAACAGCAAAATTTGCTTTTAAGCCTAGGATGGCAGTGTCTATGCTTTTCTGTAACTGTTACATTTATTTTTTGACAATTTGTCCGAATATGTCATTTCATGCAGCAGCCACCGAACTTGTGCCGCTGTTCATAGTGGTACTCTCGGTCTCTGAAGCTGGATGAAGATAACTATGAACCCTGATTTTTACTGGCTACATAAAATGAGAAACGAAGCTAATAATCAAGATGAAAAAGAAAAAAAATTTTGAAAAGTCAGTACTGGCGCATGAATGGCGCGCCGATTGCGCCGACGAAAAACGTCGGCGGCGACGGCGTGGCGAAAACTCTCGGCGGCGGCGCGCCGACCAGTCGGCGCACACCTCTAGCTGCAGTACAGTGAACTAGAAGGTTTGTAGTGGCAAAAGCGCCCCCCTGCTCGTGAGTCTAAAGAAGCTGCCGGCCGCGGGCGGCGCTGGCGTACTAATCGCGAGGTGCTGCTGCGGGGATTTGGGCATCTTTCGAACAGCTGCGCAAGCTTCTTCCCTTTCTTTCTCCGTTGCATCGCACTTTAAAAAAATGGGCAGCTACAATCGACTAACCTGGCGAACGGTTTTGCGTGCTGAGATTATGTACTGAACGCTTTGCGAGCCTGTGCTTCACTGTGAAGAGCAGCATCATGTGCAGCTCCTGTCGACTTCGCAGCGTAGCGTCGGACGGGCTTTTTTTTGTAATAAGCCTCGTGTTTTTTCAGAGCACCTCAGCTTGAAATCACGGATATCTGATATGAATTCTTTGTCATTAACGTGCCACGAGCCATGACTGGTGCGTGTAGTGGCATACACAAGGAGATTAAGGTCTGGAGTGGTCAGTTTCGTCCACAGCCTTGGAACACTTAAGCAGGTGGCAAGGTCCCTTAAGTCACCTGATTTGAGCGGGTTCGCTTGCATGTTTTAGGCAGGGCTCGTGTTCGGGTCGGAATTCTCTTCGCCGAGCAAGCTCGCTTCGTGCTCATCGCGACGAGAGAGACGAACTTTCTTCGCCGATCCAGACGTAGAAACTAAGCAGCGCTTTCGCTCGGGCCTTGGTTTTTTCACAGATGTGGAAAGGTATGCGGGCAGGTCAGGTAAAAACGTTGGCACTGCATTTGCAGTAAGACCAGGCTTTCCTCGAGCGATTCGCACCTCCTTGCCGCCGATGATGTGGACATAATCACGAACGACAAAATGGTCTGCAAAGTGTTTTTCACAAACCGCGGTTGTGTCCGTTAGAGGTTTGTCTTTCCTCTTGAGGTTCCGCTCCCAAACCTTTCGTCGTGGTCTTCGTCCTTTGGTGCCGAAAAGAGCGAAATCTTCTGCCCGTATTCAACGCGATGGCCGGGGTAGCCTGACCGGCAACCCGGGGCGAAACAGTGCGTATCCGTCTTCTTTTTCTTGTTCATGGTGGTACCGAGAACGTTTTCTTCCAGCACAGAAAAAAGATACAAGAAGAATCGAAAGCCACGGCCACAGCAGCAAAGCACCCTGACAGCAGTCAACTCGCCGGTCGAGCCTGCCTGGCTGGTCTTGCGAGTCTGACTGCAGCGCTACGCGCGGCGGACAGCTTTTTTCGTCACAGCACCTCCTATAGACGCCCGCTTCGCTCTTGCTACTACAAAACCTTCTAGTTCACTGTAGCTGCAGCTTGTTGGCGTGCATTTTCTTTGTACTCAGTTGCTCAGGCGTGCTGCATGAACTTTTGCTGGTGTGCTGGCGAAAATGCCTGGGTGCTGCTGTGCACCGAACTGTCGATCGAACTACGCTAGTGGACCGCGAGCACGCGTGTACAGGTTTCCGTTGGACCCCGCCCAAAATGCAGCGTGGACGAAGGCTGTGCGGCGGGAAAACTTCACACCTACGAAGTACACTGTGGTAAGCACATGTTCACGTTTGTTTTCCGGCAGTCGTGCTTCTCGTGGGAACAGAGTCTAGTTAATTGCGTGACGCATGCAACCGTTACGACGTGCTATGCACCTTAAGGATTGACAACTGAGCAAATGGTGTGTTTCAGTGTAATATTGTTCCATGTTCGTGCCGTAAAGTGTATAGTGCCATGTTTACGCCTCAGGTTGCTCATGTGCGGTTCTGCCTAACCAGAAATTGATTTAGCGCAATGTATTCGCGAGTAAAACGGCCTGCGTCGAACATACGATGTAGACGGCGTAATTACTTTACATGTGGGGCGTCCGCCACTACTTGAGCGCCAAACAAACGATGGCTCGTGGTTAACCGTTTCAAAGCAAGGTTCGCTAAGTGAGACGTCATTCTTGTTGACTGCGTGGTCGTGGTTGCCGTACAGAAGCAGATAAATAAAGCGAAAGAATTTGTCTTAATCTTTACAAACGGCGCACTGGGATCATATAATTCTGTAAAACTGTTCTATATAATTCTGTCGCTTTCATCTTATACTTCGTTGTTTGTGCTTATGTTCCAGGTCTGTGAGCACCACGTTCTTGAAAGTGACTTCGTAGACTCCACCAGCTACACTGACAGCATGACTGGGAAAGTAATTGAAGTACCCCTCAAGCTGAGGCGCTTGAAGCCTTCTGCAATCCCAAGCGTTTTCCCTAATTACCCTGCTTACTTGTCCCGCCAAGAAACTTCTGCACGCGAGAGCCCAGAAGAAAAGTGCGCTAGTGTGGACGCAGAAGCGTTGCAGGAAGCAATACGGTTATCAGAGCAGTCTCACGAAGCGGAAGAAAAGAAGAATGTCATCGCCACTTTCGAAGACCTATTGACAGCAGTAGGTGACCTCTCTCTTACTGACTTCTGGACCAAGGTGGTCACCCAGAAACAAGTACTTTTCCTCAACTTCAGCGACCAAGGTGCCCCAGTTGTGCATCGTGCAGTGACAGTGGCATCCGACCTTTCTTTGTCAGTGTATGTTGGTGAAATGAGGTTACAAAACCTAGGTTCCTCTGTGCTTCTTATGACAATTTCTGACTTGAGAGTGCTTCACAAAGTTCTGTGCGATGTGGAAGACGTCACGAAGGATTCCACAAATAATGAACTCCAACTAGCGATTCTGCTGAAGTGTGTCGTGGCACTCCTGGAGCAACTGTCATCTTCAGCTCTCCCGCATGAGTGGCAAGTGCAAGTCGTCAAATTTGTGACACAGCAACTTCAAGTTCTCCTCACTAAGGCGTCGACTTACCCAGCTGACTTTCTGGTGTTCTGCAGCCTTGTGTACACAATATCGCCGCACGCATACAGAGTCATCAGGAGTACAGCCAAATTAAAGCTCCCACATCCACAGACAATAAGACGCATTTGTGCCTCTTACCGTGCTAGCCCACCCAGTAGCACAAATAGAAGCGAAACAGCTACATGAATTTCTTCATCTGCTGATCAGGCACCTAGAAGGCATTGGAATACGAGTAGTTGCAGTGGTGTCTGACAACAACTCGATCAACCGAAAGGCTATGTCATTTTTTTGCTGATCCTCCCGAAGTGAGCATTGTATACAAGCACCCGTCAGACTCATCAAGACCCTTGTTTTTTATTCTGGATGCAGTGCATATATTAAAGTGTATCCGAAATAACTGGCTGAATCAGCGTAATTGTGGAAGGTGCATCTTCTTTCCCAATTTCAGTGCCCTCTCGGAAAACCCATCTGTCCTGACAGCCTCGTTTAACACACTATGCAAGTTGCATGAAGGAGAAAAAAATGAGCTTTTGCGACTAGCTCCAACTTTGTCCTTCAAGTCGCTGAATCCATCCAATCTAGAGCGACAAAATGTAAAGCTCGCACTGAGGATCTTCAACAGTTCAACTGCTGCAGCACTAAGAAGCACCGAAAGTCGCACTTGAGCATAACGCCGGTGCATTGGAACTTATTAACATTGTTTTGACATGGTGGAGTGTGGTGAATGTCAAGACCCCATTCAAAGGTCAGCGTCTCCGAGACCCATTTCAAGAACCGATAAGTGCACTGCAATGCCACCAAATTGAGTTTCTAAACAAGATTGTGGATTGGTTGGACCACTGGCAGAGCTTGAAGCATGATGCTGGCCAGTTAACTCGCGAAACGCACATGGCACTGCGACATACCTCACATGCCCTTGTTGAGGTGTCAACGTATTGGATTGAAGAACTTCGGTTCAAATACGTTTTGCTAGGGACATTTCAAACCGACAGTTTGGAAGAGAGGTTTGGCAGGTACAGGTGCTCAATACCACGTTTCGATACGTCAGATTTATGAATCCGAGCAGAAGCTGAGACTTCAGAAGCTACTTGATCTTCCCAACTTGGATACCATTGCACCTTGCATTCCTACCACTGATTTGAAATTCCTTGTTAAGCAGTTTGATGTTGCAGTGATGGACGATGATGTGAAGGAGAAGGAGAAAATGCTACCAGCTATTACATATGTAGCAGGATATTGTGCATATGCTGCAGTTAGGAAACTTGCCTGCTCTTCCTGCCAGGAAAACTTGACTGTTGAGAATCGGACCATTGAACTGGATGATGATGTGCTGATAGCTAATGCAACGCGTGGTGGACTGAAATTTCCACAAGCGGTAGTTGTGAATGCCGTGCTCACAATTGAAATTGTGCTTGACAAGCTGAGAATTCCGAAGTACGCATCACAATTTTTTGCTTGCGCAAAACAAAAAGAAGTTCTTGTAAGCCTCGCAACTTCCCTTGTTGAGTGCAATGAAGACTTGGATTTCTGCGATGGTGGCCACTCACCTGAACTTGTCTTAAACTATGTTCTCAGTGCTGCTGCCAATACGCTGCTGAATAATTTGTGCAAAGTTCAAAATAACAAGCTGAATGAAAGCAAGGCTGCAAAGCGGAACAAAGTTGAAAATAAAGGAACTGAAAGCAAGGCTGCAAAGCGGAAGCTCAGTACTCTTCAAGCATAATCTTCTTTCTTATGAATTGTTCTGCCTGTTTGGATTATGATGTATCACGAATAAATATGTCTCACAACGAAAATTTAAGCCTCTTTTAAACTGCACGAAATGGCTGTGCATGCTGTTAAAAATTTCACGAGTGCCTGATGAATTATTTCAAGCCAGCGTTTAGTTAAAACATACTGAAAATATTCCTTAATGCAAATATTCTGTGCACTCCAAAACCGCAAAAATAATAATAATAATGTAGGGAAAATGCCATTTCGGAAAGAAAACGCGTAGCATTGGGTGAAGCCGACTTTTAGGCCGATCTCACTGCGGTGACGTCACGCAGCCCTGCACAGGCCTTCTCTAGTTCTAGGTGGTGTTGCCACAGGTCGCTGGTTCTAGTTTTTCCGTCGAGGGCTTGGTGAACGACGCCTCGGGAAAGTAGATGATGGGTGTAGACTCGCGACCTATGGCGCATTGGTGCAATCGACCGCGATTCGTGTCGCTGAGTGTTTGGATATGCATAGCGCGAAGATAAATATTCTTCGATTTCGTAAGGGCGCTCACCGTTACGAGGGCAGGGTGCATTCACTGGGAAGCCACGTAGCCCGACCCGACGGTAGTGGCATGTCCGATAAAGATGGCCTGCCTCCCCACAGTGGTAGCAGAGGGGCCGCCGGTCTGCCGTGCGCCATACATCACTTTTGCGGGGTCTCGCTTCTGGCATCGGCGGTGGCGTACTGCGAGGAAAGGTCGGTGGCATAACGGGAGCTTGTGCAAAGCTCGGGCGTCTCATGTCTTGCCGTACGACTTGCGCGTACGACAGCTGTGGCTGAGGTTCCGGTTGCATGTGGTGTGGCACCTGAGGCTGCGGTTGAATAATTGCTTGTCGCACTTCTTTACGTACAACGTCTGTTATTCAGGGCATCGCTGGAGGACTTTGGGGGAGTTGCAGTTTCTGGAGCTCCTCCTTAACAATAGCCCTCACCATTTCCCGGAGGACGTCAACGTTGGTGGGGAGGGTTGTTGACTCCGCCCTGACTGAAGAGACGCTGAAGTCTCTGTTGTACAGTCGCGCACTTTGTTGTAGTGTCCTTTCCATGGTCGTTGCCTCGGACCGGAACTCCGCCACAGTTCCCGGTGGATTACGCACCAGGCCTGCAAAAATCTCTTCTTTTACTCCGCGCATTAGGTGCCGCAACTTCTTCTCCTCGGCCATGTTTTGGTCGGCTCGGCGGAAGAGCCGCGACATGTCTTTTATGGACATGGCCACGCTCTCGTTATTCCGTTGGTTCCTTGCCTGAAGAGCAGCCTCTGCCTTCTCTTTGCGGTCCGTGTTCGGATAAGTTGCGATTAGCTCTCGTCGGAAGTCGTCCCACGCTGAAGTCTCTGTTGTACAGTCGCGCACGTTGTTGTAGTGTCCTTTCCATGGTCGTTGCCTCGGACCGGAACTCCGCCACAGTTCCCAAAGTTGAAATGCTATTAAATGCCGAAACGCGTACCAAGCTCTAGTATGACGTTGTTACAAGCTGCCACTCTAGCGTCGCCAGCGCGAAGTCGGCGACGGGAATGACAGCAGGTTGGTTCGTTCCGTACGCAAGCAGAGACAGTGAAGAGATCAGAGACGTGAGAAAACAAAACAAATTTTACTCTAGTGATATGGCAGCACACGGGATCTAATACAACACTTCTATACAACTAACAAAATACAACGACACTTGATACAATTAAAGAAATATATAACAGAAACAATAAATCAGCTTACGAGAGAGAACTATTACAAACTACACAAACTAACAAGAATAGAACGACGGAGGAGAAAGTTCGAAGATATAAACAGGTGAAGGCATACGTGTGATGACCGGCAGCGTTGTGTCCCCGACGATCGGATGCGAGAAGTCGAAGAGAGTTCTGGCACGACTGCGATGTCGGCGGCGTTGCAACGCTGGTGGCTCCGGGAGGCTAGTGCTTGCAGGTGACTTCGAGCAGGTTGAGCTAACTCGAGGCGAAGTCCCGATGTCTACGTTGCAGACGTTAATATCGCGTCACGACTAGACGAACGGCTAAGTTTAGGTGGCCAGCCGATACAAAGCCACACTAAAAACTTCTAGAAGAGATGCTTGTTGATCTGTTTCTACACCATGTTGGTCAGCGACTAGTCTGCCTAGCAGGGCAAATACCTGCGCTTAAATCCCCCTCGTGTCTCCTTACTCTCTTCCTTGGGGACAAGAGACCTCTACATGGGTCCAATCATGCGCGTTTAATTGATGGAAACTCCGCCCCAAAAAATATTTTGACCCCACCCCTTTTTAATTGGAAGAGGGCCTGCAACTAGCGAGAGTGACAACCTGTCGGGTTGTTGTCATACGGCTTGGTCACCAGAGCGATTCCCACGCTTTTCCTCGTGGGAACGGTCAACCACTTAGCTCTCAGTCGGTGCGTCTTGTAGTCTAATCCTTGTTCGGGGTATACCGCGGCCTTCTACGACCTTGCAGACGTCGCCACAGTTACAAAAGGATTAACTGTCGGCGGCGACGTTCCAAGAAGAGCACCCCATTTTGCACTTCTCGGATCCCTTTCATGCGCCGCCGTTTTTCCACGGTCAGTCGGGGAGTACGGTGCCCGTTAATTGCCGTGACGCGGTGTCACCAAAAATAGGCGTCCGTGACATTGCCCGCCACTTTCAGAATGTTATTCATAACATTTGTTCACACGGAGGGGAATTTTTTCGACAACAAGGAACAAAACACCACCAACAAGGGAGACATGAGGGCTGTCCCTCTCATACACAACATAACTAGGCAGAGTGCATCAAAGTAACAACAAAAAAACAAACAAATTGTTAGAGTACCAGCTTCAGTTACACGCAACAATATCAAGGCGCAATACAAACAAGAAGAGGAAATAGCCGTGTACGGCAGCCATCAATACAGAATACACTGCACGAATGTATACTACGAAACAAAACGGAACAGGTGCGCTCCTCTACACAGAAAACAACCGACGAAAGAGAAAAAAAAACATGCTCATAGACCTCAAGAACTATATCCGGCTCAAGTAATCGGCTCCCACGTTTTCGCTACCCTTAATATGTGTAATGGTGAACTGGTACTCTTGGAGTGGTAAACTCAATCGAAGTACTCGAGCGTTCAGCTGTTTTGCCCGTTGGATATAACTCAGAGGCTGGTGGTCTGTCTGGACACAAAAATGTACACCATATAAGTACATGGAGAATTTCTGAATTCCCCATACCAACGCGAGACATTCGCGTTCGATGGTACTATAGGAAGCCTCCCGTGGAAGCAGCTTTCGGCTGGCATAAGCTGTGGGGTGGAGCTTGCCTTCCTGGGCCTGCATGAGCACGGCTCCGAGACTTGTGTCCGGTGCGTCCGTTCGAAGTACGAATGGTTGGTGCAAATCTGGTAGCCGTAGTATCGGCTCCGTCGAGACATGTTGTTTGAGACTTCGAAAAGCCTCCTCGTGGGCTGCTGTCCATTTCACCGAGTTAGCTTCGCCCTTCCGAGTTAAATCTGTAAGGGGAGCGCTGACCTCTGCGTAATTTGGGATAAATTCCCGATAGTACCCGGTCAAACCGAGGAAGGCGCGCACTTGTCGCTTGGTTGAAGGACGTGGTGCAGCTTCGATCTTGTCGAGTGTTTTCCCCAGTGGTTGCAATCTGCCCCTGCCAACTCGGTGTCCCAAGAAGTCGATTTCTTCTACCCCAAGTTCGCATTTACTGGGGCGCACTGTAAGCCCGGCCCTCTGTATGCGCTCAAAAAGCAGTCCCAGGGACCTCAGGTGCTCTTCCCATGTCTCGGTGGCTACCAGTACATCATCGTAGTAGTGGTCCACACCGGGTATACCTTCTGCAACCTTCCGCATCAACTTCGCAAATACAGCAGGCGCTGTCTTGATGCCGAATGGCATGAAGCGGAACTGATATAGTCCCGATGTCGTCGAGAAGGCCGTCTTCGCTTTGGACTCTTCGGTCAGCGGGATCTGCCAATAGCCCTTCACGAAGTCGAGCTTCGAGAAATACTTCTTCTTTCCCACTGTAGCAAACACCGCGTCAGTTCTTGTCATAGGTTCGGAGTCGGCCACCAGAACGTTGTTCAGGCGTCGAAAATCGATACACAGTCGATTTGTCCCGTCGGGTTTCTTTACCAAAATGACTGGCGAATTATAAGGGGACTCTGATTTCTCAATGATGCCGAGCTTCTCCATCTCCCGCACTTCTTTCTCTACACCTTCCCGCGTTGCAAAGGGAAGAGGGTATTGTTTCACGTGGACGGGGTTACTCGTGGTGAGTTCGAGGTTGCAGTGGACCCAGTCAGTTTTGCCCGGGACATCCGAGAAAATACGAGCGTGTTCCCTGACAATTCTTTGCAGCTGTCCGATCTGCTGAGCGTCCAGTTTGTCGGAGAGCTTCACGTCTTCTTCCCCTTCTACTTTCAGCCAGTCAGGGGTTGGAATATTCTCGTCTTCGCTTGATTCCACAACACCAAATGTCACGTTGCACACCTTGGTGGAGGGGCTGTCCCTCTCCTCGTATCTTTTTAGTAAGTTGGCGTGGAAGATTTTTCTGCCGCCAGCCGTGTCTATGACGTAGTCAGCTTCACCTTTCTTTTCCCGGACTTCAAAAGGGCCCTTCCATTGCAGCAGCAGCTTGTTCGTGTCGGTTGGAAGTAAAATTAGTACCTTGTCTCCGGGGTTGAAACTCCGCTCTTTCGCCTTTCGATTGTACAGCTTCGTGTACCGTGCTCCGGCCTTTTCCAACTCCTCGTGTGCCAGGCGGCACGTTTCCTCCAAACGGTTCCGAAGGTCAAAGACATGCTGGTACGTCGCCTTAGCTTCTTCAGTCAAGTCGGCGTTCGTCCACAACTCCTTCAGTATCGCCAAGGGTCCCCTCACATGGCGGCCGTAGAGAAGCTCGAAGGGTGAAAACCCCATACTGGCCTGCGGAACCTCCCTATAGGCAAAGAGGAGAGGTGCCAGGTAGCGGTCCCAATCTCTCGGTTTTTCGGCGCACATGCGCTTCAACATTAATTTTAAGGTGCCGTTGAATTTTTCCACCAAGCCATTCGCCATGGGGTGATATGGGGTGGTGTGGAGCTGGCGCACGGAAAGGAGCCGCGCTACTTCCTTCATCAGGTCCGATGTGAAGTTCGTGCCACGGTCGCTCAGTACCTCGCGGGGGACGCCAAATCGGGAGAACATCTCGACCAGGGCTTCGGCCACTCGCTCAGTTTCGATACTCGGGAGCGCCACTGCGTCTGGATACCGGGTGGCATAATCCATCAAAGTCAAAATGTATCGGTTTCCATGCTTTGAGGGCGGGTGAATCGGTCCCACTATATCGATCGCCACTCGCTTGAACGGGGTGTCGATTATGGGTGCCCTCCCCAGTGGAACATGTGGTACACGGCCTTTTGGTACGGTGCGCTGACAAATGTCACATGAGGCGACGAACCTTTTCACGTCAGCTGTGATGCCTGGCCAAAAGAACTCCTCCGAGATCCGGTCCTTGGTTTTCTGCGTGCCCAAGTGTCCTGCCATTATACCATCGTGTGCCGTTTTAAGCACAGCTTCTCGGTGGCAGCGCGGAACGACTAATTGGCGTACAAGCCGTCCGTTGGCCTCTGTGTACTGTCGGTACAGCAGTCCCTGTTCTTGTTTGTACTGTATGATTCTCTTCTCATTTCGGCATGTTTGCTTCCTGCCGATCTTCTCAAAACACTGTTTGAGTGTCGCATCTCCCCTCTGCTCGCAGCCATAGTTATCTCCCGGCAATCCCGCCGTGGTCCCAGGCGTACGAAGCTTGGCAAATTTTCCCGGCTGTGCGTGCGCTTGGGAACGGGTTATAGCTGCTGCCACAGGCTCTTCTCTTAACTCCTTTGTCGCGACTGGGCTTTCAGTCTGCTTTCTGGGATCATTAGGAGGTCTTACGCCCTCGATATTGCCCAGAATGAGGTCATACAGTGGATCTTGCAGATATAGTGCTGTCAGATTGCCAGTAAAGTAGGGGGTGTCCACCTCAATCCGTGCTTCGGGCAGCATCCTCGCTGTTCCGTCAACCAAGTAGACGAGTCTGCTTGTGCCTGTCAGCTCGTCTTCCTTCACCAACTTCCTCCGCACGATTACTGTGTTGCACCCCGTATCTCGCAACACTGATATGTCTGTGCCTCGGAGGGTCCCTGCGGCCACTGGTAGGTTCTCGGCCAGATTTTTCGGTGGTGTCACCCTTACGGCGTTGACGACGGGGACTTTTTCGCCATTCCTAAGCTCGACATACCCGTCGCATATGGTATCCTCACGCGTTTCCCTTGGTGCGTAGAGGCAGGACGCCTGGAGGGAGTTATTTGCTCCTGACCGGCAGTCGTTTGCCCTATGTCCTTTTTTCCCACACTTGAAGCAGACGATGGCTACATTAGCGGCAGGTCTGTTGCGACACAAGTGCGGTGGGTGATTCCCACGATTGCAAATATAGCACCGTGGTAAAGGTGAGTGGCTGTTGCCTCCTTTTTCGTATTTCCCCTTTTCGTCCGTTATGGGACCATCTTTCTTTGTTTTCGCTAGGCTTGCTCCACCCTGAGCTTCCAAAAACTGGTCTGCCAGCTCAAGCATGTCTTCCAGAGATTCCGCCCTCCTTTCTTTCAAATATATAGCCAGGTTCGAACCACATCCATGCAAAAACCTCTCTCTAATCAACAATGCTCGGAGGGACTCGAATTCTGTCTCAGTTTTGGACAGCTCAACCCATCTATCGAAGTAGTGTCTTAAGCGAGCCGCGTACTGTGTTGCTGTTTCACCCCCTACTGGCTTCTCCTTATTAAACTTGTCTCGGAACCATCCGCCGTGAAGCGAAAGCGCTTCAGGAGGGCGGTTTTAACCTTGGTGTAGTCCGCTGCATCTGCAGGCGGTAGCCTGCCATAAACACTTAGCGCCTCTCCTGTAAGACATGTCGAAAGCGCCGTCACCCATTGGCTTTCAGGCCACTTTTGCCCTCTGGCGATGCTCTCAAATCGGCGTATAAACGCATCTAAGTCGTCCCTTCCTTCGTCAAAGGTGACGAGCAGTCTACCTGCGTGTATTCTCAAACTCGGCTCCTCTCCGGTATCGCCGTGCTCACTGCTGGATCTGCTCACACTGCTACTCTCATTGAGGCAAATCTTTAATTGCAGTAACTGCACTTCCCGTTCTCCGGCTTCCCTAGCCGATTCCCTTGCCGCTTCTCGTTCTCTCTCCCTTTCAACGCGTTCTCTTTCCTTTTCTTGGCGCTCTCTTTCCTTTTCTTCGCGTTCTCTCTCCCTTTCTTTTTCCTTTTCCTCCCGGGCCCGTGCCCGCTCTTCTCTGGCTAACGCCTGCGCCTATTCCTGCTGCTCCTTAACCCATTGTCTCAGTTCGGCGCCCTCGAGGCCTAACTGTTTACCGTGCGCGATACACTTATCCAAATCTATACACTCCATACTGCAAACTGTCACTATAATTCCACTATAAAAACAGCGCAATCATATGCAGGATGCAATCGCTTCAACTGTGCGGCTCTATCACCACGCTGTCCGCACGGTTCTCGTTCACCCCTCACTGTCTTACTCTTGTACGGAACGTCCTGTCTCGCGGACGCCAGTTTTGTTACAAGCTGCCACTCTAGCGTCGCCAGCGCGAAGTCGGCGACGGGAATGACAGCAGGTTGGTTCGTTCCGTACGCAAGCAGAGACAGTGAAGAGATCAGAGACGTGAGAAAACAAAACAAATTTTACTCTAGTGATATGGCAGCACACGGGATCTAATACAACACTTCTATACAACTAACAAAATACAACGACACTTGATACAATTAAAGAAATATATAACAGAAACAATAAATCAGCTTACGAGAGAGAACTATTACACACTACACAAACTAACAAGAATAGAACGACGGAGGAGAAAGTTCGAAGATATAAACAGGTGAAGGCATACGTGTGATGACCGGCAGCGTTGTGTCCCCGACGATCGGATGCGAGAAGTCGAAGAGAGTTCTGGCACGACTGTGATGTCGGCGGTGTTGCAACGCTGGTGGCTCCGGGAGGCTAGTGCTTGCAGGTGACTTCGAGCAGGTTGAGCTAACTCGAGGCGAAGTCCCGATGTCTACGTTGCAGACGTTAATATCGCGTCACGACTAGACGAACGGCTAAGTTTAGGTGGCCAGCCGATACAGAGCCACACTAAAAATTTCTAGAAGAGATGCTTGTTGATCTGTTTCTACACCATGTTGGTCAGCGACTAGTATGCCTAGCAGGGCAAATACCTGCGCTTAAATCCCCCTCGTGTCTCCTCACTCTCTTCCTTGGGGACAAGAGACCTCTACATGGGTCCAATCATGCGCGTTTAATTGATGGAAACTCCGCCCCAAAAAATATTTTGACCCCACCCCTTTTTAATTGGGAGAGGGCCTGCAACTAGCGAGAGTGACAACCTGTCGGGTTGTAGTCATACGGCTTGGCCACCAGAGCGTTTCCCACGCTTTTCCCCGTGGGAACGGTCAACCACTTAGCTCTCAGTCGGTGCGTCTTGTAGTCTAATTCTTCTTCGGGGTATACCGCGGCCTTCTACGACCTTGCAGACGTCGCCACAGTTACAAAAGGATTAACTGTCGGCGGCCACGTTCTAAGAAGAGCACCCCATTTTGCACTTCTCGGATCCCTTTCATGCGCCGCCGTTTCTCACGGTCAGTCGGGGAGTACGGTGCCCATTAATTGCCGTGACGCGGTGTCGCCAAAAATAGCCGTCCGTGACAGACGTACACAAATTAGCGGCGGACAGGTAGGTCTCCCTTCAAATAAATATTGCTTCTGCACATTTCTTTCGCGAACGTCTGCGTAAAGATGGGGTCAAGAAATGGTGCAGAACGAACCTGAAAATCTTTATTGTTATGGCATGCAGTTGCTATTTTGAAAAAGGGGATTTTTATAGCCGGTAAATTATCTCCACAGCAGTACACTGGTTGTCTTGGTCATGGTTCACTGTTACAAATCCAGGCTGAAATATGAGAACTGTAGTTAATATTGTCACGCGCTAAGAGCTCGAACGAACGAACAAAGGGACGCGACTGTCCAAAATCTCAGAGACAAAGAAGGACGTCTCCGCTGGCACGGGTTGCTCGTCTTCGTCTTCCTCGTTCACCGGCACAGAACTGACCCACTGTTCACTGGCACAGAACACCAGGTGGCATTACTCCTCCTCCCAAGAGAGCATCGAACCGATGCTCAAACCAAAGTGTGCGCTGCAGTGGGTCGAAGTAGGTAACATAAAGAAACATTAAACAAATTAATGCACGAGAGAAAATGCGTCCTGGGCCCGGCAATTGGAAATAAACCGTATTCACTGTTCACATGAAGAGTTCACTGGCACAAGAAGAAAATTCGCATCACCGCGTAAAGTATGGTTTTAGGCGGACTACGTGTACAGTCTCTGTGCGTGGTAACCTGCGCTTGGATGATGGTGAGCCTTCGTCTGGAACCACTTCGTAGTTAACGTTGCTCACACGTCTGAGTACTTTGTAAGGCCCAAAGTACTTCCTCAAGAGTTTCTCACTGAGACCTCGCCACCTAAAGGGTGTCCAGACCCAAACTTGGTCACCAGGTTCATAATTAACTTCTCGATGGTGGACGTTGTACCACCGTGCATCTGCGTACTGTTGAGTTCGGATGTGTACACGGGCCAGTTGACGTGCTTCCTCAGCACGCTGAATGTACTCATGGATGTTGGGGGCTAATTGGTCGAGCTTGTCTATGTCCTCATACGGAATCATGGCGTCTAGATTAGTTCGAACATCTCGACATGCATAAACTAGCCGGAATGGCGTGAAGCGTGTAGTTTCCTGCGTTGCAGTGTTATATGCAAATGTTACGTACGGCAGGATGTCGTCCCACGTTTTGTGCTGCATATCCACGTACCTAGAGATCATGTGGGCTAGTGTTTTGTTTAGCCTTTCTGGTAAACCATTACTCTGAGGGTGATACGCAGTGGTCTTTCGATGGGTTGTGTATCTCAACCTGAAGATATCATCCAAGAGTTTCACTGTGAATGATGTCCCTCGATCAGTGATGACATATGACGGGGCGCCATGCCGTAGCACAATTTGATGCATAAAAAACTGGAAACTTCAGATGCGGTCCCTCGTGGCAACGCCTTCGTCTCAGCGTAACGCGTGAAGTAGTCGGTTGCGACAATGATCTATTTGTTGCCAGAAGAAGACAAAGGAAACGGGCCTAGGAGGTCCATCTCCACTTGTTCAAACGGTGTACGTGGTGGATCGATCGGTTGTAGATGGCCTGCAGGCTTTAAATGTGGTGCCTTGCGACGCTGGCATTCACGACATCCCTTCACGTAGAGTTTGACACAGGCAGACATTTTAGGCCAGTAGTGGAGTTGTCGCACCCGATCCATAGTTCTCGAGTAGCCCAGATGGCCAGATGTGGGCTCGTCGTGGCAAGCTAATAAGACGTCAACGCGGAGAGCTTCAGGCACGACGAGAAGATGAGATCTGTCACCAGCAGCGGCGTTCCTTTTGTATAAGACGCCATTTCGTAGGCAAAATGATGGCAACGTTCGCGACATCGGACGAAGAATGGGCGCAGTGCCACCTTCTAAATGACCTATAATCATTCTTAGATTGGCGTCATTTCGTTGATGCGACATCAGATCCGGTCCGCTGACAGTTGCCACGAAGGCGCCATCCTCTTCTGCGCTAGTACTGGCGGATCGAAGAGGTGCTCGTGACAGTGTTTCGGCGTTTTCGTGCTTTTTGCCTGACTTGTACTTGATGGTGACATCTAATTCCTTAAGGCGTAGACTCCATCGTGCTAATCTTTCTGAAGGGTCTCAAAGATTGGTCAACCAGCACAAAGCATGATGGTCAGTCACCACTTTAAATGGTCTTCCATAGAGATATGGCCTAAACTTTGTAATTGCCCAAATTACCGCGAGACATTCTTTCTCTAATGTGGAATAGTTAGATTCTGCGCGAGACAGTGTGCGACTTGCGTAGGCTATCACCCGTTCAATGCCATCTTGTCTTTGTACCAAAATAGCTCCAATACCAATATTGCTGGCATCAGTGCGTACTTCAGTGTCAGCATCTTCATCGAAGTGGCCGAGCACGAGAGGGGAAGAGAGCCGGTGCTGTAGTTCTGCAAAGGCAGTCTGCTGTTCATCAGCCCAGACAAATGGTGTGTCATCACGCCTGGGGCGTAATAGTGGCTCCGCCATGTTAGAGAAATTTTCAATAAAGCGTCGGTAATAAGCGCACAGACCCAGAAATCGTCAAAGACTTTTCTTGTCAGTGGGATGTGGAAAAGCAACGACGGCAGCAGTTTTGTCAGGATCAGGCCGAACACCAACGGCGCTCACGACGTGACCAAGAAACTTTAATTCTTCGTAACCGAAATGACATTTCTCAGGCTTGAGTGTGAGATCGGCCGATTTATTGGCTTCGAGCACATTCCGAAGGCGACGAAGATGCTCGTCAAACGTTTCTGAAAGTACAGAGACATCATCGAGGTAGACGAGACAGCTTTTCCACTTGAGGTCTGCCAGGACGGTGTCCATCATTCGCTGGATTGTGGCTGGAGCGGAACAAAGGCCGAAAGGGAGCACTTTGAATTCATAAAGGCCATCCGGCGTTACAAAAGCGGTCTTTTCCCGGTCACGTTCATCGACCTCAATTTGCCAATAACCGCTCTTCAAGTCGACGGACGAAAAATACTTCGCGCGTCGCAGCTTGTCCAGAGAATCATCGACTCTGGGCAACGGGTACACGTCTTTCTTTGTGACATTGTTCAACTTTCTGTAGTCGACACAAAAGCGAAGCGTGTCATCTTTCTTTTTCACAAGAACGACTGGTGATGACCAAGGGCTGCTTGAAGGCTGTATCACGCCATCCTGAAGCATTTCCTTAACCTGCGTTTGAATCGCGTGCCGTTTGGTTGGCGAAACACGGTAAGGCTGCTGCCGTATGGGATGCGCGTCGTCGTAGGTGATAATACGGTGTTTCGTTATCGGTGTTTGACGTATCTTTGAAGAACGTGCAAAGCATGTGTGGAACTCCAGCAACAGCTCGCTCAAACGCTGCTTGTTCGATTCAGAAAGCGTTGGATTGATGTCGACGCTGCGGAAAGGCGCTTCAGCAGTGCCGATGGCCTCAGAAGCAAAACACTCTGTGACATCGGCGATTAGGTCGGCGTAGGCGGTGACAGTTCCAGGAAAAAGGTGCCGGTGCTCGTAGCTGAAGTTTGTGACAAAAACGTTGCAGTGATCATCATGAAAGTCGACAAGGCTTCTCGCTACGCAGACACCCTGAGACAGCAAAAGCGAGTGATTGCTTTCTACGACTGCTTCACTGTGCATCACTCCGTCCCACGCCACCTGAACCACAACGGCTGCACTGGGTGGTAACGTTACAGCGTCGTCGACGACGCGAAGAGACGCTCGGGAGTGGCTGGGGTCGGTGTAAACTGTTGTGGCGTTTGTGGTCGCGAAAGTGACTAGACGTCGTCGAATGTCAACTATAGCACCATGCTCCCTGAGAAAATCAATGCCAATGATTAGGTCTCGAGAACACTGCCGGAGAACGCTAAAACTGGTAACAAATGTAAAACCGCGGACTTGCAGTCTTGCCGTGCACATACCGAGTGGCGTGACGATATGCCCACCAGCTGTACGAATTGGCGTTCGGTTCCAAGGCGTCGTTACTTTCTTGAGAAGGGAGGCCAGCTTTTCGCTAATTATGGAATAGTCCGCACCAGTGTCCACTAAAGCGCTGACTTCGCGACCATCTAGCAGAACAGGAATATCTAAGGAAACTCTTCCGCAATCAGCCGGTGGTGTCGTTGTCGATGTATCGTCGGTATCTTCAGTCCGCGTCAATAGGGGGTCTTGAGCATGACCAGTCTGAGCGGCCTTGCCCCTGAAGGTCGCTGAGGCTAGTTTTCCCGACGCGGGCTAGGTGACCGGCCTTGCGCCACGCCCGCATAGGTGCGATGATTCGGCGAGAACCGCCGCAGTGATGGAGAGCATGAGTGGTGCCGAGATGTCGATCCGCGCTGCTGAGAAACGTAGCCAGCGACTTCCGGAGGCCGCTGGTCGAACCTAGGAGGTGGGTAGTTGGCCGAAAAACCACGAAGTCCCAGCTGTCGATAAGTGCACTGTCGGTAGATGTGCCCAGGTTCACCACAGTGTTAGCAAAGGGGACGCCGATCGGGGGCCCGCCACACGTCTGATTTTCGCGGAATCGGTCGGCGGTCACTGAGTTACGGGCCTGCTTGGACTGCCTGAAGCATGGCTGGGGCTGTGGTATAAGGCGGAGTGAAATTTGGTGCAGGTGGGCGCAGAGTTTGATCTGCCGGAAGCAGAACTGACCCACTGTTCACTGGCACAGAACACCAAGTGGCAATATTCAAAAGATTGAGCAAATGTCGGTGGCATACGGTCTCCTGCTGACTTCTGCACTTGACTTCTGTATACTTGATGTTCAAGTTCATCATCAAAGTACACAACCGTTTATCAAACATCAACCAATCAATTATCAATTTTTATCTCTCTTCATCTCGCTTCTTTGCGTTTGTTTCTTTCTTGCCATGCTTTCCTAAAATCATCAGTTCAATTTGTTTTGTAGAACACGAGCATCAACATATGAACCAGTGTTTCAGTACTGTCACGCATACACTATAAAGCAGCCGCACCACGAACATAAAACTTGATAATGAAGATGATGGTGATGGTGATGATGATGCCTCCACTATGGCTCTTGCCCACTCAGGGGATTGGTCAAGAATTGAGGATATGAAATTTAAGGCCTTTCGAATGATACCTATAATCCCAACAGAAGGAGGATAAATAAATAAATAAATAAATAAATAAATAAATAAATAAATAAATAAATAAATAAATAAATAAAGCCCACGTAAATACAAAAAAGTGCAATATTTTGTAAAGACGAGTCTTTCTTGGGGACCTTCAACGCAAAAACTTTGGTCTGTCTGTCTGTCTGTCTGTCTGTCTGTCTGTACGTTTGTCTGTTTGTCCACCGTTACCGCAAACCAGGCACTCGAAACAGCATCAGCCGATACCCCGAACGGCCGACCCCATCCACAGCGACCACCAATGTTGCTCAAGAATCAGCGTTGATACGTGTGCGATTGTCAATTAAAGAGCAATTATTGCGCATATATGAGGCACCATAACAACACGTATATATTCTGTATGTTAGTTTTTTTACTAGAAAAGGCATAAATAAGTAACTCTAAGGACCGTAGTGCTTATCACGCTGCGCTGACCATGCATCGCTTGCACGGAAATGCGAGTGTTTCTAGCGCTTTGGTTCTTATGAAATATTGCTTAAGAAATATTTCGTTCACGGTTTTTTGATAGAACTGAGACAATAAATATTTTATTGCAAAGTGCTCAACAAAAATATTGTTTACGAAATACTTCCTCAATGGTAATTCAACGAAAATGAGTCAATAACATTTTTATTGCAAATTCTCAACAAAAATATTGTCGACGCAGTATAGAAGCAAGTCAATGAGTATTGCGGAAACATCGATGATCAATGGAGTCTATGATTTGATCACAGTCCGACAATGCAAATCAACAGTCATTTTCACAAGGGACATATGTGGTGTACTTTTCGAAACACGGTTGCGACAAATCGGCCGTCTATAGTTAGTTGAATAAAGTCTGTAATAAAAACTGGTGAAGAAAGGCAGATTACTTGATTTGATAGCGCAGCGCGGAGCAACGCACGGTGTGCAGGACAAAGCATGTTGAAAATATAAGCCCACGCTTCAGTTTTTGTCCACATTCATCCTCTGTGTAACGCACAGAGGATGAATGCGGATGAGTTCACACAAACTTAATTTATTGTAATCCCCATTTCATCCAATATTGTTGGTCTTGCTCAACCTGCCCATACAATGGGGATCGTTTCTGTTTGATAGAGCATTTCGTATAATTGTCATTCTACCTTTCTTCCTTCACTAAAGACCATGCATGTGACCCAGTTTATTAACTGATTTTTTTGTAAAAGGGCCCTAGACATCTATCCCTTCCTCAGCTATAACAATATCTTCCATACACATCGCGCTTCCACCCTTCCCGTCCGCACTTTTGGCCCCCCTACCTTCGCATTTGAACTGCCTTTGCTCTTCGACTAGCTCGCAGAGTCACAATTATGAATATTCCAGTACTGACTTTCAAAACCTGTCATCAATGTTCAAAGCCCGCCTCATATAATACATATTCTCGTCAGCTAGAATATGTCGAAAGTCGTCGCCAAACACCACCGTTGGCGCTGTCACTGACCGAGATTCGCTGAAATACAGTGAACTCAAAAGTATCTTAAAATTGAGGTTTAAATCTAACCCAACATTATTAGGAGCACTCGACAAGTTCTTTTTTATAGTCTACTTATTTAACTTGAAATGGCAAGCAAACCCATTTCGATGCGTTTGAGAAGTGGACAGAATTAAGGCCAGACTGGTGACAGAAGGTGCAAAATAAACGTAGGTTAGCTAATAGAAAATATCTATTAAATTGGCGCGCCGAGAGAACATGTCGGCGTTGGCGGTAATGGCGGCGCGCCGAATCGGTTGGCGGCGGCGGCGTAGCAAAAATTGTCGGCAGTGGCGCGCCCACCCTACGGTGCACACCTCTAACGGCACTTTAGCGAGCATGGGAATGATGGGTAGTACTACCGTGTTCTAGAAGGCTTGTAGAGGTGTGCGCCGACTGGTCGGCGCGCCGCCCCCGACAGTTTTCGCCGCCGACGTTTTTCATCGGCGCAATCGGCACGCCATTTATGCGCCAGTACTGACTTTTCACAGATTAATCTTTTTCTTTTTCATATTTATTTATAGCTTTGTTCACATTTTATGTAGCCAGTAAAAACCAGGCTGCTTAGTTATCTGCATCCAGCTTGAGAGACCGAGAGTACCACTATGAACAGCGGCACAAGTTTGGCGGCTGCTGCATGAAATGACATATTGAACAAATTGACAAAAAATAAATGTAACAGTTACGGTAAAGCATAGACGCTGCCAACTTAGGCTTAAAATCAATTTTGGCTGGTTTTCTATGTCGTAATTAGCAATGATTACGGTCATACGACGTTCAATGTACTGACCCAGCGTGTTGATGCGTGCGAATTCACCATAGCACTATTCGAATATTCATACGGATGCAAAACGGCATCATTATCCGTCCAAGATGGCAGCCTATGCTCGTGCCCGAAACAGGGCGTATATACAGAAGAAATGAAGTGGTACCAGTGCAGCACGAATGCAGCGCGTTAGATGAAGACCTACACAAAGCCCCGAAGGATGAAATCGAAAGGGAGAAGTTTAATAAATATGAAAAGCGTCGAGGCATAATACATGCTCGAACCTACTCAGCGTATATCCTCACCTGTCCGTGGTGTTAAAGTTGATAGTTTTCGAGGATGACTACTCATATGCAGAGTATCAACATGCTGCAGAAAATATTCACCATCTGTTTTAATCTTTGACCTTTGTTGGTACCAGCCTTTTCAGGCATCGGATATCTGGGATGAAGATGCCAAGGCAGTAAGATGGCAAGAGAGAGAAAGGAGGCTGTGGGATTAACCAGATCTTGGCATCCGGTTTGCTGCCCAGCACTTGGGGTGGAGAAATAGGGGCAAGAAAGGGAGTGTAGAGAGACAGAGAAGAAAACGCATGTGTACTCAGGAGTAGAACGGTAAACTTAACAGAGGATTTATTACATTGTGTACAGACAGGGCGAGAGATCTCTTGCGAGTGAGCTGGGTGGATCATTATAATCTGTGCGTTTTCACTAAATCAGGGAATGGGTCCAGAATGCGCTGTTGAATCACGAGACACACACACACCATTTCTGACGGTGCCGCTCACAATCGCTAAAGTCAACGTCTTTGATTGGGGCGCTGCCTCCACACTGCACCTGTGACACCAAGAAACAATTGTGGTCGTCTCGTCGAACGTCTTATAGTGTCGGAATGCCACCTCACTTCCCGGATAAGATGGACAAAACACGGCAGACAGCAGGCTGGCAGCCCTTCGGTGACTTGTTTGATGAACAAAGAACGCCACGCGTAACAACGCTATCCAGTGTTGAGCAGAGGTGTAATAAGCTTGTCTGAGGGCACAAGTTTTAAAATGAACAAAATATAATTTTAAAAACTTGCCAGCAGAAAGTTTACTAAAGACGACTGGATTCGTCAATAATGCGGAGACAGACACTTGATTGACATGCCATATACGAAGTAGTCCCGCAAACAGGTTTTCATCACGCAACTTGGACGGACCTACTGGCACTGGGAGAGATGAATAATAATTGTTGCGGACCGTGGTGATGTACTTCTGTTGCGAAGGTAATGCCAGAGTCCTCCAATGCTTCTGGTAATGCTCAGAATCAACCAAATGAATCTTGACATTATGTTCAGGTCTTGATAAAAAAGTTAGTCAAGTTAGAAAGCTCCTGAGGTGGCCAAGTAATAAATTATCTCACCGTACTTTATGGTGAAGCAATTTTCAAATAAATAGTGCAACCACTGTTTAATTGTTATTCAATGACGTTACCGCAATCAACGGTGTGTCGTCGCTATAAAACTTGAACGTTATCTGCGGACAGGAGCGGGTGAATGCAGTGGAGAACGAATATGTCACGTAATAAAAGCGATGTGATGTCGCACATTTTCGACTGTACAACTCCGTGCCCTTTTGCTTGCTCGTGATGTATTCGAAGGAGCTAGCCAAGTCTCGGATAAAAGTCGAGCAGAGTAGCCGGTACTGATACGAGGAACGTTTATATACTCTATTTACACACTAAACGTAGCGTAATACTATATGTTGATGGTAGCATCATGGAAGCTTGATGGGAGCTTCTGAGAGCTGGTTCAGAGCGTTTCGGTGCTCGCGTTTTAAGCCCTTGTCTTCCTAAAATTCTCTGCAGGAGAAAACAATGGACAGTTTGAAATAATCTGCAAGGCAGCTTTTCTATAAGGTTAGTTTTTCAACCAAGAACTCTCGTTCACAGACTGCTTTTTTCGCTAATTTGGTTTTTGCCATTCCCCCTTTTGAGATCTTGTTGTGCTCGAGCGCCTTCGCTGGAATTTGGAGATGTGAAAATTTGTTGTACTCGCGTGCTCAGAATGAGGGAGAAAAGCAGTCTGTGAACGAGTGTTTTTGGTTGGAAAACAAACCTTACAGGAGAGCCGCCTTGCAGATCAGTGTAAACTGACAGACTGCATGTTCGTTCAGTTCAAGGCAGTCCAAAGAAATTGTCGTCTTCATCTCAGTCCGCCAAATGGGGGGGGGGGGGGGTAGTGGTTAAGAGAAGGCGTCTAATTTCTCTAGCCCAGCAGGGAGCGCAGGACGCAGCAAATAAAGTATAAAAAACGAGAGAGGGAGAAAGAGAGAGAAAGTCAAACACTGCCTTCTTTTCAACCCAGGAAAGAGAGAGGATGCACGTTGTGTTCGTCACACGGCGAGAGAGAAACACAACGTAGGTCAACACAGCACAGTGAAATATTATTGCATCGCACGTGCAGAATAGAGTCTGCAGCGCTAGGCATGCTAGGGCCCGTGGGAATGGAAGACTTGAAAGCACCACAGAGTGTGGGAAACATACCTGACGACGGATCCCAAGCTCTCGGTTGATTGTTCAGCGCGTCTCGTGGCACGTCGAACAAATCAAACAGCCTCGATTTCCAACAGCTCTTTCTAGGCCGTCAGTCAGTCAGGCGTGTCCAAAGAGTTTTTGACGAGGTTAGCCAACAGCCCTAAAGAATTCGAAGTATGACTTTCGTGTTGTCGCCGCTTTTGGCGCCCCTCGAGAGCGTTGAACAGGAACAAATCAGGTTAGGCTTAGCTGTAATCGTCACCCGCGTCCAAGCGGCGCCGAGCCAGGGAGGCCGATCTTACCACCTTCTACAGACACACGCACACAAGCACGCACAGTTTCACTCCGAGAGGGAATTCTTAGTGGTCGCAATGACGTAGGTAGCGTGCATCTACTATAAAAAGGCGTTCAGTGTATGCGATGGCTTTTTTTCTTTGGAAGTTTTGTCATTCTAGTATATTTTCATTATATAGCCAAGGTATGAGGCGGTTGTTAGTCGCATATATTTGGGTTAAAGTACTACAAATATTTATTCGCCACGCATGACTGCTGGGGATGATACTCCAAGAAATAGAAATCACTCCAACATTTTTTAAACCAACTTTGCCCGTGGAGTACTTGTTCTCTGTCTGCGCTTTCCATGGTTCATGAGTGTTAAACCCCGCTGCCGCTTCTATAGAATGGTGTACAATAAGCCATATCAACGCAGTGACAGGATTTCCTACAGACTACCAAGCATTTGATTACCAGGCATTTTCTCTCCCGCATATTTTGATTGTAAGAAGTGACATATTTTTACTGAAAACCCGGATTATGCACTGGGGCCCGGTGTACAGATGTTGCATATTGCAACTCTTGATCAACGCGAGCGCGAAGACGGCAAGTAAAAGCTTCTACGCTATTGTCTGTATGGCTGGTGTTGTCTATTGTCTATTGCAACTATTCTCTGTATGGCTGGTGTTGGTAACTTTAGTCACGTGAAAGTGAGTCAGACAAAACCCTCTAGTCTTGCGGGTGTTGAGTTGAACCAGGCACTTTGCCTATTGTTATTTTTCATCATGGCGTTTGTCTATTAACTAAGTGGTGCTATATGGAGCACGCGGCAGTAGTGCCGATGTGCTATTTGGTGCTGGTACAAAAGGAAACTAGCTTGTATCTCTTCTTCAATGAGTCCTTCAATTAAACCTATTCTAGGGGGCTGCATAGAAGACTATACGCCTGACGCAGTTGGAAAAGTAAAGCACGTTGTAAGAGACCACTTCTGCTAATTGAAGAATTGAAGACCATCACCATCTAGACTGTGGTGTTCTGCAGAAAGGTGTTGAGACAATGACGTGCTGCATCAGGTTTTAAACTTAACATAGATGTGTCAGGACAGAAATATTCTAACAGTGCATTAGCCTGCCCTATGTACCGACTGTAAGTTTTTCAAAAAAGTTTTTTTTTTGTTTTAGTCAGAAAAATAGTTTTGAATTGGCGTTCTACTAATCTCAGTCCCCGTATGTGTTTACATAAAGGGGGTTAGTTTATACTTTAAGCAATGCATCCTAGCATTAGGTGCAAGCTGAGCGGGCGCGAGAATCATCTAGACAGCATATCTAGTTTTCTAAGTACTTATTCCAATTATTTCCGTGCAAGTATTAGCTTTAGTCAATGAGGAATCCGAATACATTTAGAGCGCACCACGTGGACCTCTCGTGACACTGTGAAAGGATACCGACGTGTCAAGCACCACGTTAATTACACCCGCAGATTTATAAATTGATAGAGCACAACGATCAATCAAGAAATCCACGAAAATAAAAAAGGTATGCTTCGCGACGGATAAGTTGCAATTATAAACCAACACAATATTACTGGGTAATTAAACATGGTCATTAAAATACTATTTAGTTAGCTCGTAACTGTGGCTTCTCTGCCATGCAACACTTTTTTTTATTTTCATTGAATCTTTGCTTTTGTCGCACAGGTTGGTATCACTTCCCTGTAAGCGGAGAGCTGCACGTGGTTTAAATACACCCGGGTAGAGTTCGTATTTTTATGACTAAAGCTACGATAATGTGGCTCTCGAAATGCCGAAAATCAAAAGGACGAACTATGCGAATGCCGAAATTTAGAACACCGAAAAATCAAAAAGCCGATTATACAAGATATCGAAGGCGTAACATGTCAACCAATCAAAACACCTAACTATCCAAACACCGAAATATCAAAATGTCTGCGTCACCTAGCTCTATTGGAAAATGAAGTACCTAGCTAAATTAGAGATTACGCGAACACACTCTTTTACCCTCATTTCCAGTTGTCCCTTTAAATTTCTCTCAAGCCTTCATAAATAGCAAACTGTAAACTTTTCCACCTCCAATCGCTCCTCAGAGTGATTTCTTGCTTATCGCAAACAGCTTGTGTGCAATTCGTTGTCGAAAACTTGAAACGTCGTCATTGTCCGGGTTGCCCGGAGCAGCATCAAGCGATTTTGCGTAACCCTTGTTTCTTGGTCTGTAAGTGGTGGGGTTGTCGCTCCATTGACGATGTCTTCGAGTCTGGCTTGCTTCCTCTTCATGGTAGCAATAAGCCGAAAGTGCATGGTTGTCGTAAACCACTTTCTTCGAGATTGCCATGCGAGTACCATCTACAGGAAGGTCGGTAGCCACTTTGGAGTAGCAGTCTCCTCACTTTTCGCACCTCCAATAGTGCCTAGAATACACCTTCTTGTCAAACACATAAACATAACCGCATCTGCAACAAAGTATTGGTTTTCCTTTTTGGGAACACATCCCGCCACATCTTCGTTCATTTCCCTCCATATCGGGGGTATTCACGTGACTGGTTCAAGGAAATTTCGGTGATATGTCTTTCGAGCACTTTTATTTTCCAGCATTCGTTGTTTTGGGTGTTTCAATTTTATGACATTTAAATTGTTCAGCTTTCTGACATTCCACCTTTTAATAAATCGGCGTCTTGATTTTCGGCATTTTGATAGAGACCCAAGCTAATACTCTATAATAAATTACTCCAATCAGCCCGAACGAAGCTCAATCCTCTAAATGTTCCTCGTTTCCCCGCAGCGTGTACTTCATGCTAGGATCCATTGTTACAAGGCATGGACACGTGCAAGCACACCAATAACTTAGATAAGCCGAGGATAACTAGTCTATAATTTTCACCCCTAAAGCAAAACGTAAACAAAAGCTTTCAGTCAGTACGCAATGAAAATCACTGCTAAATGAACTGTTCAGTATATTTTTACTTGGACCACGTCAATGTTACTTATGAGCAAAAAAAAAGATTTTTTAGCAAATTTTGTCGCCAGTTGTACACACTATTTTGCATTTCGTACGTTTAAGATTGTTTTTCGCCTACAAGAAAACTACTCGACAATTCTTTAATACAATCTATTTCATTTCACAATTATCTGTCTATGGAAAAAATTTCCAATATGGGCCATATTTCTCTTCCTTAAGGCAGCAATAAACACACATGGAAAGGTTCGTAAAAGTTATTTCAAGTTAAACGTACACCCCTGTTCAATTGGACAAACTTTTCTCTATTTTAATATAGGAGGGAGTTAGTAAAAACTTTACTGAGAATGTAAACGGAGTTTTTGTCAATATATTTTACGAGTCAAGCTTCAAGCTTTCCGAAAACAATTCGCATGGGTCTTACGGTACTGAAAAATGTATGTCAAAAACCATTTCAGGGGAAAAGCCCTTGCTCTATAAATAGATGATCCTCAATTTTTTAAAGCTAATATCTAATGGTCGAGCGCCAAGGTTTGTAAAGGAGGCGTGGAATAGCACAGTGATAACACTTGCCACATAAAGCTGTTTGTTTGCTCTAGATTGAGGTATAAGGTTAATTTTCACTTGGAGCCCCACGTGGCGTAAATTTTTTCTCAATGTGGACCCAAATGACGATTTTCTTAAGCCCGTGTTTTTTCACACAAAATAAAAAAAATATTAGTCTCCAAAAAATATAGGCATAATATACCCTCCCCAGAACAAGCATTTTCTTACTAAGGTATTTATGCATAGCGCAACAACACAAAGAAATATATCAGGGGCAGCGTAGGAATATTTTACTGGTGGGGCACCCATGATAAGTGAGTTCTTCAGTGATGGACAGGGAGGCAGGGAACTTAGCCATTGTGTTCTGACTATGTTCTCTTTTGGGGGGGGGCAATGGGGGGGCGAGTGAAAATTGAAAGTGGGGGAAGCTCCAGCTCCCCCGTGCCCACACCTTGCGCTGCTACCTGGAAGAAATGCAAACAGAACATTTCGGCAAGATTCTGGATGCTTGTTTGACAGAAAAATAGCAGCAATATTGTTCAGCATTTAACACCTGGCACAAACGATTTTACTTAACATGACAACCAAATTCGCCATTAAAACGAGCAAGGTTATAGGAAATTTCGCAAACAACACTCAGACTACACTCTGCGAAATACGGAAAGATTCCACGCACGACATAGGTTGGCAAAATAAACGGAACTCACTCAGACTAACTCAATAACCATATATAAAAATTTTTGCTTTAGACTCACTCGGACTGAGACTAACGAAATTTCTCTCTAATTAAACTCACTCAGACTAAGACTCACCGATGTTTTTGTCAGCCGGATCCACTAATACTTTCCTCAAATATACCCACTCATGCTCAGATTCATCAAAACGTTCGTCCAGCGGACTCACTCGGGCTTAAACTCACCAAAACAAAACAAAAATATAACTCTGGCAGACTCATCATCATCATCAGCCTGACTACGTCCACTGCAGAAAAAAGGCCTCTCCCATGTTCCACCAGTTAACTCGGTCCTGTGCTTGCTGCTGCCAATTTATACCCGCAAACTTCTTAGTCTCATCTGCCCACCTAACCTTCTGTCTCCCCCTAACCCGCTTGCCTTCTCTGGGAATCCAGTTAGTTACCCTTAACGACCAGCGGTTATCCAGTCTACGCGCTACATGCCCGGCCCATGTCCATTTCTTCTTCTTTATTTCAGCTATGATATCCTTAAGCCCCATTTGTTCCCTAATCCACACTGCTCCCCTCTTGTCTCTTAAGGTTACACCTACCATTTTTCTTTCCATTGCTCGCTGTGTCGTCCTCAATTTAGGCTAAACCTTCTTTGTAAGTCTCCAGGCTTCTGCTCCGTAGCTAAGTACCGGCAAGATACAGCTGTTATATACCTTTCTCCTGAAGGATAGTGGCAATCTACCTGTCATAATTTGAGAGTGCTTGCCAAATGTGCTCCACCCGATTCTTATTCTTCTAGTTACTTCAATCTCGTGGTTCGGCTCCGCGGTTACTACCTGCCCTAAGTAGACATAGGCTTTTGCAACTTGAAGTGCACTATTACCTATTTCGAAGCGCTGCTCTTTTCCGAGGTTGTTGTACATTACCTTTGTTTTCTGCAGATTCATTCTAAGACCCACCTTTCTGCTCTCCTTGTCTAACTCCGTAATCATGAGTTGCAATTCGTCCCCTGAGTTACTCAGCAATTCAATGTCATCGGCGAAGCGCAGGTTACTAAGGTACTCTTCATTAACTCTTATCCCTAACTGTTCTTATTCTAGGCTTCTGAAAACCTCCTGTAAGCACGCGGTAAATAGCATTGGGGAGATTGTGTCCCCCTGCCTTACACCCTTCTTGATTGGTATTCTGTTGCTTTCTTTATGAAGCACTATGGTAGCAGTTGATCCCCTGTAGATTTCTTCGAGGATGTTTATATACCCTTCATCGACGCCCTGATTCCGCAGTGTCTGCATGACGGCTGATATTTCTACTGAATCAAACGCCTTCTCGTAATCTATGAAGGCTATGTATAGTGGTTGCTTATATTCTGAGTATTTCTCTATTACCTGATCGATAGTATGAATGTGGTCGATTCTTGAGTAGCATGTTCGAAATCCTGCTTGTTCCTTTGGTTGATTGAATTCTAATGTTTTCTTTACTCTGTTAGCAATTACCTCTGTAAATAGCTTGTATACTACAGAGAGCAAGCTAATCGGCCTGTAATTCTTCAAGTCCTTGTCATCTCCTTTCTTATGTACTAAGATGATGTTAGCGTTCTTCCAAGACTCTGGTACTCTTCGCGTCAGGAGACACCTCGTAAACAGGGTGGCTAGTTTTTCTAACACAATCTGTCCTCCATCTTTCAGCAGATCTGATGTTACCTGATCCTCACCAGCAGCGCTGCCTCATTGCATGCTCTCCAAAGCTTTTCTGACTTCTTCTATCATTACTGGTGGAGTGTCATCTGGGTTACTGCTAGTTCTTATAGTAATAAAGTCGTGGTTGTCCCGGCTAGTGTACAGATCTCTGTAAAACTCCTCCACTATTTTAACTATATCCTATCCATATTGATAGTTATTTTGCATTCTTTGTCCCTTAGTGCATACATCCGATTTTTTCCTATCCCAAGTTTCCTCTTCACTGCTTTAAGGCTTCCTCCGTTTTTCAGAGCGTGTTCAATTCTCTCCATATTATACCTTCTTACATCGGATACCTTACGCCTATTAATCAACTTCGAAAGCTCTGCCAGTTCTATTTTGTCTGTTGTACTTGAGACTTTCATGATTTGACGCTTCTTAATGAGATTCTTCGTTTCCTGGGAAAGCTTTCCAGTGTCCTGTCTAAGTACCCTGCCTGCAACTTCAACTGCACACTCCGTAATGATACTCGTCAGATTATCATTCATTGTATCTATGCTAAGGTTGGTTTCCTCACTAAGAGCCGAGTACCTGTTCTGAAGCGAGACTCTGAATTCCTGTATTTTCCCTCTCAGTGCTAGCTCATTGATTGGCTTCTTGCGTATCAGTTTCTGTCGTTCCTTTCTCAAGTCTAGGCGAATTCGAGACCGTACCATTCTATGGTCACTGCATCGTAGCTTGCCAACCACTTCCACATCCTGCACGATGCCTGGGTGTGCACTCATTATAAAGTCTATTTCGTTGTTATTTTCACCATTAGGGCTCCTCTTTGTCCACTTGCGGTTTCCTCGTTTTCGGTAGAAGGTATTCAATATCAGTAAATTATTGCGTTCGGCGAATTCTACTAGTAGCTCTCCTCTGGCTTTTCTAGTACTGATGCCATAATCTCCTACTGCCTGGTCTCCAGCCTGCTTCTTCCCTACCTTTGCATTAAAGTCTCCCATCAGTATTGTATACTGTGTTTTTACCTTACTATTTGCCGATTCCACGTCTTCATAAAAGCTTTCAACTGAAGCGTCATCATGGCTAGATGTAGGCGCGTAAGCCTGTACCACCTTCATCTTGTATCTATTATTCAGTTTAATTACGATACCTACCACCCTTTCATTAATGCTATAGTATTCCTCTATGTTGCCAGCTATGTTTCTGTGAATTAGGAACTCCACTCCCAGTTCTCTTCTGTCAGCCAAGCCCCGATAGCACAGGACGTGCCCATTCTGTAGCACCGTATAGGCCTCATTTGTCCTCTTAACCTCACTGAGCCCTATTATGTCCCATTTAACACCCTCTAGCTCCTCGAATAGTACAGCTAGACTTCCCTCACCAGATAAGGTTCTAGCGTTAAACGTTGCCAAGTTCAGGTTCCAATGGCGGCCTGTCCGGATCCAGAGATTCTTAGCACCCTCTGCTGCGTTGCAGATCTGACCGCCACCGTGGTCAGTTGCTTCGCAGCTGCTGGGGACTGAGGGCCGTGAGTTATTTGACGTATGCATGTGGGAGGTACTGGCCGGATACTGCACCAGGGTGGCCAATCCTTCTGTGGTGAGGGAGTGCGTTCCCGGCGGTGGTTACTGGTGAGGCCGCACCCCTAGTTGATATCCAAGCAATTTTTAAAGATGTATGACTGGTGTTTATGAAAGGACCAACCTTAGAATGAGTTCAGGGGAGGGGGGAGATATGAACAGTTTTATCAATTGAAAAATAAAATTTTCGGCTTTACAGTTCGAAATGTCAATACCACAACAAGGCACGCCATCGTGGGAGGCTTTAAATATTCGGAACCATAGGTCGGCGAAATAAATGGAGCTCACATAGACTCGCTCAGTAAATGTGCTTTTATCTTAGGACTCAATATAGGGCCAAGCCTATAGCCGTAATTTAGGTCAGATATAGGTGACCAAAAATATTTTTCTCTGCAAAACGTTTTTGCAATAGACTGTTTTCAATGGAGTGATTCAGCCCGACATTTTTCGAATACAGCTGAGGTAATCGCCAAAACGCCCTGGACGTTTGGCGTGGAATGACCGATCAAGCTTTACGTCGATACCATTCACTTTTCGTCTCCACTGTTCCAAGTTCGTGTTCTTCCTTTCTTTTCATTCAACTTCACAGTAATTTAACATATCCACTACATATTAGCTTTATAGAAGAAAATAGCTTGTGGTATACGCATCTTAAATAAAACTTGGCCGTGAACTTACGCTCCATCTCACTGTTTTATATCAATCATCTCACCGTTCTTATCTCACTTACCATATTGCCACGTGGTTGCGACGGCAAATACTATGGTACTTGGTTTGCTCAAGACGACACTATTTATGGAGAAAACATGTGCCTAGAAAAGTACAAGATACTAGAAATTCACACTTTACGCAGATAGCGGTATTCAGAGCATTGGTCGTCGGTCATATGATCTGCGTGAAGGTACGTCGCCATATATACACGTAACATCGAACATCATCCATATTGTAGGTGTCTCAAGCTTATCAGAAGATTCTAAAATAATCTGGAATTTTCGCAGACAGCCAAGCGTGCTTTGCGCAAGGCAATTGATTTATATGTGGTGTTTAACGTTTGAAACCACAATATGATTATGAGAAATGTCGTAGTGGAGGACTCCAGAAATTTCGAAAATCTGGGGTTCTTTAACATGCACCCAAATCTGAACACATGGGCGTACAGCATTTTCGCCTCTTTCGAAAATGCAGCCACCGCAGGCGGGATTTGATCCCGCGACCTGCGGGTGAGCAGCCGAGTACCTTAGCTACTGAACCACTACGGTGGTGCTTTTGCGCAAGACAGTGACATAAAAATACAAGCGAGCATGGCAGTATAATAATGTTGCGATGAAAATTCAGCAGATGCAACAGGTTCCACTGTGGATGCTATTTTCATACAGAAGCGTCAGTGGGTAGCCACGCGTTGCAAGGTGGATCGACGTTTTTGGGTATTTTGAGTAGGCTAAATTTCTACCTAAAACATACGGCGTGACAACAGCACTCAGGTTGACTGTAAATTTTAGCGAAACGAAGTGCACGCATCGGTGGGATGATATGCATATCATTAAAAAGCTGTTGTGTATCCCACAAAGGTCGAGATCCTCAATGGTCGAGCAACCCTTCACTATCACATGCTGGATGAAGGGATATATCTATGTAATGTTTACAGCCAGCCTATAGACCGCAACCACAACTGACGGTGTGTACCGACATCACTCCTGTAAGTCTATATGTTTAGTGTTCTATCCGTTAAAGTAAAAAAAGTAACTAAATACGTTACTCGTTACTCTGATAAAAAAGGGAACGTTTCACGGCTCCGCGTTTATATATACATAAAAAAGGGGACGCATTACCGTTACCGCAACCGAAAGAAAAAAAAAACATTACGAATGTTATCTCTGCTGTGGCTCCGGAATCATCAGTTTTATTCAATGTGTCTCTGCTGCAGAAACCCACAGTGAGAATTTTTAAATCTCAAATTTATGTTTCACAAATACTAACCCAAGCAAGAATTATACTCAATTTTCAATTAACGAGAATTATTTTTACAAATGTACTGAACCTTAGCAATGTTATATAGAAGCTTAATGACGCCTGCCCATGTGATGGCTTCTGACTCTGCAGTGACACAAGGTGAAACATTTTTTTTTTCATAGGAGCATTTTACACAAAGTGAGGTTCAAGAATCTATGGTATTCACAAAGAAGATATCGCTGAACTCTCGAGAAATTTACAATATCAGCTTTTTCTTGATCCTTCAGCACCTTCAATAAAGCATGTCGAAATCGGTACTGTTGGTCCTAGCCACCGAAACGGCCCGCCGCACGCCAGTAGGCAATCATGGAGGCCTACATTGGTGCTTCTTTATTGGGGAGGAGGGGGGGACTTGGGAGATGTCGTAGGGAGGAGGGAGGACACTTGCAAGTTTGTGACACTAGATGTGCCTTACAATCGCGTAAGTCAAGAAAAATCACTAAGGGGGACACACATCTTGCAATAGCAGCCATTTTGTTTTAATATGTTGCAGGGTTTATTCTTGTTTTTAAGAATAAAAATCATGCCTAGAAATCAAATTGACAAACTAACACAGGTTCCCAACACTCGTAATTGCATTCTTTTATTGAGTCTTTTCCGGAACCAGTCGAGAGTGACAGTTGCCATTTCAATTGTCTCACACAGCTGTTGGGTATTTAGCACGTGTACACGCTACAAAAAAAAGTATTAAAAAGTTGAATGTTTTGTACATACTTATCAAGCATTCTTATCTGTGACGTTTTTTAAGATTAATTTTAATGGGGCCCACTTGCAAGGGCTGTCCCCCTCCCCTGACCAAGAACAAAAAGGTCAGGCAGTCAACGTTCTCTGCAGGCGAGGTGAACGGGCGTCCAGGTCGTGACCAGTATAGACTGTGTATCTGAGCAAATTTTGCATTTGCTCTCATCTGCACATATGATCATCAACAGGTTTTTGTCTTGGCGGGATGCAAACCCTTCTTTCAACTCGCATCACGACTGAGAGAGAGGGTCGTGTGGGAGTCGCTATAGTGGGTAGCAAGTGCTGGTGTGGTTTGAAGGGGTCAAGTGCCCCTTTTGCACCACCCGCCTCGCCCACGCCCATGTCTACACTTCATTCATTGGACACTGCGGTGAAGACTAGTTGACTAAATGCGCAGATTTGTTTTCTACTGCATCTTATACCACTGCATGAAACTTTGTCTCAGTGTGAAAAGTAGGTGTTTTGATTCGTTTGAAGGAAAGTAACATTCAAGGCATGGCAGGTACTCAAAAGAGCGGTTTCCTGCAATCGCAATAAGAAAACTAGTAGCAGAGGTGCTTCTTTTTTCGTGCAGCGTACCATGTAAAAGTGAGATCCGATCCAGAAAAAGTGAACTGAGTGACGTGAGTCGGTGCTTGCTCAATGTTCAATGAAAGAAGGTTTCATGAAGTATGACGTAGCCAACGACAGAAACAAACTGCTGCATCTTAAATTTTAAAAAAAAGCAAGCAAAGTTCTGCACATTCGTGGTAGAACATGGTCATAGATTGAAATACGCGTATTTTATTATGAAGGCGAAATAAAAACTATTTTACAAAACGCTTTGCACTCATCGTGATGTCGACACATCTGTGTAGTGCCATTTATGCTATTTGGATGAAAATTCCTGAATTTCAACTAATTCAGTAACCTGTAGCTGAAGAGCCTTTTCAATCTTTAGTTTCGGTTTCCGCGCCGCCGGCGCCACCGCCGCCGACGAAAATTGGCCGCGCACCGCCGCCGATGAAATAACCGGCGTGCGCCGACAACGCCGCCGCCGCCGACTCTGAACGACCTCCACGCAGCCGCCGGTCGAAATCGCCTCGGAGACGGCGCACACCTCTACACGCATCTCGCCACTCCTTTGAGGGGGCGCTGTGACCATGCCATCTCTAGATCTTTAGGCCCGATCTAATGGGTACATCCATATCAATCTATCCATCCATCCATCCCTCCCGCCGCTCCGTACAGCGCGCGAACACATGAGTTCGGGCGCGCTTCTCCACTCACTGCGCGTTGAAAAACAAGTTGCTTAATAATTGAAGACGCACAAATGGTTTATGGCATTGCTCATACCTGATGATGATGTGCTTAAACCTATATACTTCTAAGAGTGCACTTTGCTGGCTGTGTCACAAGCCCCGAAGTACGCGCGTAATCGTAGCCTCTTTGTGACAAGAAGCGGCATACTACACACCCCTTACAAAATCGTCAGGGTACGCTGAATTCATTCTTCGTCACATTCTATTTGGTTGAAAAAAAAAACACGGCCTTTTTCTCTCCTTTATGTGCATCTGCTGCGATTTTCCTAACGCATGCGTGGTGCTAGCTTTCGCGATAATATTGGAACGCGTTTTTTTTTTCCTTTCAGCAATCATTGCACTTTCTTGTATTTTAATGGTGGTGCGAGATGTGTGAGCGCAATAGTCCTATCATAGTCTGGTATCGACCCACCCGATGAGCATCGCTGTTGATTGTTTGCGCGCAAACACTAGCTGCTTCTTGTTCATTGGAAGCGTCTTGTGAAGTTGAAACATCCAGATCTGTTTCGTTGGTCTCCACTATTCGCCTCCTTAATATTTGACGTAAGGGCCAAACTCGTGAAGCAGGATCTTTGCGAGGCTTCTATGCATTTAAAATTATGTAGAAAAGATAGTTATCGAAAAGAGTAGGCTTGCATGCAGTCAGGAATAAGTTTTCTGATGCGGAACACCCATAGTCTTCATCGCGCAAGTGTCTGCTGCATACGACTGTTGACAGAGACTTGTCGTTAATGATGAGGTTGTCTCTCGCAATATTTTTTGTCACTTGCCGCACGGCTCAGTATTGTTTGGGAATTGGTGAGAAGGAACACCAGGTTTTTTCCCCAAACTGGACTTGCAATACGGAACCACGGCGATCGAGTGGCCGTGACGGAACACATCTATACACCTTCACGCAGCTAATATATATCCATGTACGTAATCCGTTAACTGAAGGCTGTGCGACTGCCTTCTCGACTCAAACAAAATCACTGTAGACTAAACACTGGCGAAGCTCCGAATGAAATGCAGCCGTGGTGGGCAAATACCAAAATAAAGCAGGCCACACTAGAGATAAAAGGCAATTGACAACAACCTGCTTGTGGCAATAAGGTGCAAGAAAATTTATACAGAATTGTCCGAAAATTTGCTGCTTACTTGCTGACAAGTTGCTATGTTGAAAATTTCTACTTCTAAACATATTGTCTTACGAACTAGAAAGATAGCGCCGAACTCATTTGCACTACAGTTTTAGTTCCGGGGCAAGCGGCTTGCGAGCGTAAGCAGCTGCGTACTTCGTTCGCATTCTTCATGGACGTGGCTTGCAGTACAAGCGAATGCAAAAAAGGCTTGGGGTCTCCAGAATCAATATTTCCAGCTAGTGTTAACACCTTGACAATGCACACCACCACTCTCTGTGCGTGCCATTTGAAGACGTTATTCAGCAGCAAGTGCCGTCACTTTTTTTTTACTTTCTTTCTCCTTATGCGCAGTTTTTTAGCCATTAGGTACAACACACGTACGTGTTTAAAAGAGTCGTCAGACTGCAGACATAAGCTATTAGCTGTCAAAACACTCGAAGTGTTTTTGGCAAAATAAAGAAAAATAGGAATTGCTACAAAAGAGAAGGCGCACTCGTCATTTCGTGAGCGACCTCTCTTGATTGCGACGTTGTTGTCCGACGAGACCAAAGGCGTTCAGTGCTCTCTGATTGCAGAACAAATGCAACATTCTTCTTTTATCTAGTGATGATATGTGGGGTTTAACGTCCCAAAACCACCATAAGATTATGAGAGACGCAGTAGTGGAGGGCTCCGGAAATTTCGGCCACCTGGGGTTTTTTAACGTGCACCCAAATCTGAGCACTCGGGCCTACAACATTTCCGCCTCCATCGGAAATGCAGCCACCGCAGCCGGGATTCGAAGCCGCGACCTGCGGGTAAGCTGAGTACCTTAGCCACTAGACCACCTCGGCGGGGCTGTTCTTCTATCTCTCTGGTGATTTATGCCTGTTGAATTATGCCTCTCATTAGCATATTCTTCCGCATTTTCCCTAAGGTGCAGCTTGTATTATCACGAGCACGCACATACCTACATTGACCGGTAAGCCGTCTTGTAAATTAGTTTAGTAGACGATCCTCCCTCTATCCTCGATGTCTTTATTAATTCCTCTTTTCGTCGAGAACCCCCATTATATGGTTTCACATCGGCGAACTCTCTTGGGCCGTGTGCGCGGCGCAGAAGATACAATTGTCAGGATCGCTGCGCCCCTACCGCCGGCGGGCGGCGAAACATACTCAGAAACTCTCCCACTGTATTCGCGATGGTTGAGAAGGCCCTAAGGAAAGAAGCGCGCGCAAGTGTAGTCTAGCCCGGCCGTATTTCTGTCTTCAAGATGCGTCCACTCGCCAATAGGCGCGCTGACGGCAGCGGTCATCATGCAGTGGTGCTACTTGGGCGAGGCAGCATTCTCAAGTTTGGCCGATGTGCAGAAGGCGAGCTTCGTGTGCAGGCTGTGCGAGGCACTGAAGGCGGCCGTGCAGCGCATGGAGGCTAGCATCCAGGGGCTTCAGGGGGAGCTTATGGTGAAACGGGAGCAGAGGATATAACTCCCAAAACAGCTCGGAGCGTCGCGTGAGCGGGAGGAGACTACCGCCAGCCTATTAGAGCAAATGGAGGGCGGGCAACCTTCGAAAAGAACGGGAAGAGCGGACCGACGGACCGAGCTCGAACAGCGGGTAAAGGAGCTAATGGCGCTTTGGCCCGGCCCCGAGGGGTGTGATACGGAAGGCATGATTAGCGGAGAAGGCGACAGGCGGGAAGAAACAGACGAAAGGGGAGGTCGCAGTGCCTGGCCACAGGACGGAGGCTCCGAGAACATACTGCTCGGTGGCGCTGCAGTCATCGAGCAGGGCAGGAACACAGGACAGACGGCAGAGAAAGAAACAGGTGAAGCAAACAGGGGCACCATCAAAAACAGGAAGCAGCGATTGGAGCGTAGAATGGTCCTAGTGGTAGGGAACTCTAACGTTGTCAGGGTTAGGGATGGCGTCTTCACGACAGTGAAGGAAGATGGGAGAGTGAGGGTGGAGGACCAGTAAGGAAAGAGCATGGTGGATGCACTTGCCAAAGCTTAGGAGGTTGTAGAGGACAGCATGGAGGGCGAAAATCTCGTCATTATTTATGCTGGGCCCAACGATGTGTTAAATGGCAAGCACCAAAACCTTCAGAGACAGTTAAAGGATGGAATGAGTAAGCTCCGAGAAGCCTCTGGGAGTGTGCATGTGACCATATGCACAGTCCCAGAGGTCTGGGGGCAATCTCGTGGGATTGAAAAGAGGGTAGTGGAGGCCAACTGTGTGATCAGGAGCTAATGTTCACCGGAAGACTTATTATAATCTCAAGTCGAAGAAGCTGGACTTAAGCGTGGGTGACAAAGTTCTCGTGCTGCTACCCACTGATCACAACAAACTGATACGAACATCGAAGGGCCCCTTTGCTGTGATAGACAAGAAAAGCCCTCGGGACTATGCTGTGGACCTTGGTCACAGAACTACCGTCTTCCACATCAACATGCTTAAAGATTACGAGCTACGCAAGACCCCTGACACGTCAATGACGATCGATGCTGCTGTTTGGATACAGCGTAATAGAGGTGAACCAATCGTGTACGAGCCCGGCGCTCGCCCCTTTGCACAAGAAGGCATTCATTGCAGTGGTGCGGTGGGCAGGAGGGTGGGCGATAGGATGGGTCGTCAAGCCGCAGCATTTCAGGGGCACCCAGAGCCTTGAGGCCAACAGTGTATTTATGTTTTGTAGCTCATATACGCAGCGAACAAGCTATTTCTATGTGTATAGTCTGGTACCTGGTGCATTTTCGATTGAGACCAAATGAACATTTCTCAACAACGATTACATTGCCCTGGCAGAGTGCACAATAAAGCCTTTACGATTAGAATACTTCATTGCTATCAAAAGTCACAGTGTGACTGTAATGCCTGCCGGTTGCGAGAAAGTCTGCCCGAAAAATAACGCTTGCGAAACCGTGTTGCCAACGTGCAGCATAACTGCCCGCCGCGGTAGTATAGTGGCTAAGGCACTCACTCGGGTGCTGACCCGCAGGTCACGGGATCGAATCCCAGCTGCGTCGGCTGCATTTTCGATGAAGGCGAAAATGATGTAGGCCCGTGTGCTCACATTTGAATGCACATTAAAGAACCCCAGGTGGTCAAAATTTCCGGAGCCCTCCACTATATATACGGCGTCTCTCATAATCATCTGGTGGTCTTGGGACGTTAAACCCCATATATAAATCAATCAATCATCAACGTGCAGCATAAATTACAAAAAAATTACTTGATGCGTATCGCAAACATGCTTAGATGCACGCAGTAAAGTAAAAAAAAATGTTGACTAAAAGCTATCACTGTGTAAGGGATGCTTGACATATAGAGATTAACATAAAAATTATTCCTGTAGGCATGCAGTCACAAACATCGACAGTAATAAATTATTTGCTTTGCAAAGTAGGCAACGCGAAATTTCATTATAGATGTAGAAAAATGCTGTGTATACCTGTTATTCCTCGTTGTAAGCGCAGCCATCCTTGAAGTCTTCTCCGATCAGGCGGGTCGTCGCAATGATGCGTTTTTGAAGACTAGTTCATTCAATGGTGCGACGAAAGTCCATTGCTCTAAACGACCACTGTACCTGTCGTTTACCGCGTTTTACTTTACTCTTAGCTACGCTCTTCACAAGCATATAAGCAAGGGTAAGGGGGGGGGGGGTCTCATAACCTTGATCTCGTGTACACCACCGGTAGTTACATCACAGAGGAAAGCTGATGCCTGTGCAGGTCAGTGTGACCCCCCCTCCCCCCGAAAAAAACCACACGAAAGTTCACTCACTCATTTTAGGTATTTTCAAAAGGGCTGCTTATATCACCTCTAACGAAGCCTTCCTTATGTATTAAAAGTAATTAAGGAAGCTGTCTAGAGGAATTTGAGGAAAACCACACATATCATCGGTGACCTCTTTTAGATTATGTTTGAAAAGTTGGACTGGTTACCATTGCATCTTTTTAGTCATAACCACTCATGATCAGAACGTGATCTCTAGAGCAGTGATATTTTACACTGTAATGAGTATGCTCTTTCTTATTCTTCTTTTTATGCAAGAAAGCCAATCAAGAATGACAGGTTTCTGAAAACGGGGATAATGCTGGAAGTAAGTTTAAGTTACTATAATATTCTGCATATTTTTTGGATTCATAGCCGTCGCGAAGATTTATTTGGTGAACATTGTAAAGCATGAGTACTTTTTTTTTTCAGAACGTCTTTCTTGAAACTAAAAGAAAACAAGAGTACTGTTTTTCTAGAGCGTTTTGTATCCCAGGAGGTCAACTTGTCTGTAGTGGCAGATCCAGAAGGGGGAGGGGGTAGGGTCAATCGTCCGCCCCCTCCCCTCCAAAGCCTGTCAGAACCAACGTTTCTAGAACTAGGGACAGAACTCCCTCCCTCTCTCTTCATAGATTCCCATCCACAGATCAGTACTGGAATGCACATGTTGTGTGTGGGACCTTTCAACAACGCGAAAGAAAGATTAGAAAAAAAAAATTCGTTCCATGGCGGCGAGATATGTGTTTAATGCACCTATGTACGACAGACAATTCAGTGCGACATAATTTAAGCCTAAATTTAATGGAAGTCTTTGCAGCACCGAAAGGAGTCGTTTCAACTGAAGCTAATGAACAGCATATTTCATTTTCATACATATAATGTATAGACATATACATTAGTCGGCCTCACTATACAGTACAGCTAGCAAAGATCACGAACACAAAATAAGACAATATAAATGCAACACATAAATGCAAATGCAATACTTTTAGCGACCTTTGTTTTTTTTTTCTCGAGAACTATCGGGAAAGTGAAATCAACTTCGTCCCACAATTGCAGAAATTTGTTCTACTAAGGCGTTTTCTCCTGCAATATAATTTATTGAATCTTTCAACCGCTAAGCCTTATGAGTTGCGTGTGTGCGCCTTGATTGATTTATATGTGGGGTTTAACGTCCCAAAACCATCATATGATTATGAGACACGCCGTAGTGGAGGGCTCCGGAAATTTCGACCACTTGGGTTCTATAACGTGCACCCAAATCTCAGTACACAGGCCTACTGCATTTCCGCCTCAATCGGAAATGCAGCCACCGCAGCCGGGATTCAATCCCGCGACCTGTGGGTCAGCAGCCGAGTACCTTAGCCACCGCGGTGGGGCAAGCTGGTAGTCACCATATTCTGACGGTATCTTGGTTGTAAACTGTATTGTTTTGTTCTCGTATTTCACTTGCCCTTATACTGGACCAATGCTGCAGTTTATTTTAATTATTCTTTGAATTGTCATTCGCTTTTGTGGTTTCTTAATATTTTATTCAAATGCATACGCATCCTCACCAGAGCACGTCCTTTTTTTTCACGTACGGTCTTACTCTCACTTTATTTCGCGTTTGTGCACTCACACATCAGTTACTGCATAACCTCATGGGGTAACACGTACACCACTTCCCTAAGACCACTACAAATCATCCAGAACTATTCGAATAATCACGTTTAGTTCACCCACCCACAATTCTAAACAGTTGCTACAAGAAAATGAAATTCTCGATGTTGCGGCTCTTGTAAAATTCAATCTCGCCACTTTTCTTTTCAATCTAATCAGTAAACAATTATCATTATCATCAATTCATTCGTCATCTTTACTAAATACTAACCCAACTCGTTTCGCGAAGCATAACAACTTAATTCTGTACAAAGTACGAACTAATTAGGGCAAACAGTCATATCATTATGGCATACACATTGCCATTTCTGATAAAACTAAAAAAAAAACATGTGACACTCACTCTTCTGCCTAACCGGTTTCTCCCTCGCCATGACATTCTCTTTTCAGCCTCTTGTTTTTTATATTTTTTCATGTCAAGCTATTTATATAGATATATATAAATATTGTCGCGAGAGGAAACGATAGAGCGTGGCAATATAATTTACAGTTTATATTTCCGATTGCATATAGTTGATGAGAGCATCGTCGTTTAATAGTATCTGTATTTCAGTTTCTTAAACCTTGTATTCTCCTATTTTTGCACTGTTGCTGCCAATCAGTTACTTAGGTTTACATTTCATAGGAGGTCCCATTTTAGCTTATACTACGGAGCCTCCTTCTGTATATTTTTTTGTATATCTTATTACAAAATAATAAAACTTGATTTGATTTAAATAGGATGGAAAGGTGGGCTAGTTGGTAATTCATGATAGTTCAGCGAACTGGGAGCGCGGGGGTAAACACAGACACAAAGCAAAGAGGAGGCACACAACATGAACACTCTTTGTTGATTTGACATTCTGTGACGCAGCTGTGTACGTTTGATGTCTTGTGTGATCTATTTTTTTTACACGAACCCATGTGAACCTTCAATTTTCATGTTTGTTCGTTTTCTGCCCCCCCCCCCCGCTATAACGCCTGTATGGACGCTATGGGTATTAAATAAATAAATAATGATGATAAACCTGCTATCACCAGTTAGTAAAAAATCTGTGGGACCACCGTGAGCACACATTAACAGTATTTATGCCATTACAGGCTTTTTCTGCTAGTAAAAACAAAAATATAATGACCACGCCCCGCTCTCCGGTGTTAATTCAAGCGACCGTCCCTTTTCCTAAATTTAGTGGCTGATCCACCCCTTCTGAAGAAGAAGAAGAAGAGCCTGGGAACTGTAGCATAATGTAGGATAATGTGACATACCAAATTAATCGGGTTTGGCAAAACCAGCTGTCTGGTCGGCTCCCAAAATCAAGTTGTAGCTATTAGTATCTTCTTCGTTTATTAATTTTTTTCTCACTATCTAAATCTTTGGTTTATTTCTTTTTTTCCAACATACTCTCTTAACTATACAACTCCCCCCCCCCTTTTTTTTTTCGTTGTAAGCAATAATGCAGTTATCGTTAATATGAGACTATTTGTTCTCTTGGCCAATCCCCCAGAGTGGGTACGAGCCATGGATTAAAGGATACAAACAAACAAACAAGAACTGTAGCACACACCTACACTGGGGACTTAGCCATGAACCGGGTAGTTCTAACGAAATACTTTTATTTTCATAGCTTGCGGCTTTTAAAAGAATGAGGGGATCAAGAAAAAAAAAAGGGTCTCCCAAATTTTTTCCTATGCACACCTCAACTTTCTAGATGAGAAAGCCATAATTTTAAGGAAACAAAGAAACAAACAAAGCTGTTGCTGCAAGGACTAGCTGTCTGTATGGCATGCGCACAACCGAGACACCATACAGCCGTACGACAACATTCTAATTTCGCGCCACAAATGCGTTCGTCGAGGAGTAGTACGCTGGGAAACGCCAGCACGTGCGCTGCGGAGTCAGTTCAATCAGTGGATTTTGTGTCGAGTCGACCGCTCATTGTTTCACTTGGTTCTTGTCTCCTTGCAGAAACCCGAAAGGGCCAAACTTCACGAAGAAGGCGTACAACGCCTGTTCCATCAGCGTGGGCCAGAGCACATGCATGAATGACGTCACGGCACGTTTCGCTGAGTGACGCACGGCAGATCCGCAGAGCTAAAAAATTGCTCACCTCATTGGTCAGTGCTGAATAACATTTTTATTTGCAGTAAAAATTATTTTTTTATGACAAAAATAACGACACTTTTTTGCTTTTGCAAACTTAAAAAAAAAGAACTATTTTCAATTTAGTAACACGTTGCAGTCCCGGAGCAAAAGAGCACGTCCGATAAAAGTGGCAAGCCCTCCTCCGCCGGATCCTCTGCTCCGGTGCCATCGAAGAACGCGGGCTGACAGGACGTCGCAGCAATCATGTCTTTCGATCCAGTTTCATTCGCGAAGGATTTTGTCGCCGGTGGCGTCGCCGCGGCTATTTCCAAGACGGCTGTCGCGCCCATCGAGCGAGTCAAGCTTCTGCTCCAGGTGCAACATGCCTCCCAGCAAATCTCTGAAGCCCAGCGCTACAAAGGTGAGTCGGAACGGTCGCCCTTCCGAACGCCCGTAGCACTGACCTACAAAATGAACGGGGGGGAGACCTGGTGCGACCGCCATCTTGAAGTGCACGCGCAGGCCACATCCTCAGGCCTTTTTTGTTTTTCTTTTGTACCGGCTATGCGGCTTTTCTATGTGAACTGCAGCTTATATACATTGTCGACAAGTTAATAATTGAGCCGCCCACTGCAAGTGCAGCTGCTCGACTTGTTTTGTCGACAATTTGCAAGTGACAGCGCCGGTTGAACGAATGAATGACCTTTGCCGGTGACCGGTAGACCACTGCTCTATGGTCTTGCCTGTAGACGATGTAATCTTTGAATTAGCGTTTTGACTGCGTTGTGTGTAACGGACCTTAGTGGCTCTTTGTACTAACCCTTGTGTGTGCCAGGCTGAGATTTCGCCCCCCCCCCCCCTTGCTGCACAGAGTTTATCCTCGCGAATATGTAGGCTTCGATGGCGCGCCTGAGCTGTTCCGTTCGGTAACCTGAGACGTAACTAAATTTGAAGAAAATCAATCTGCATAGTGCTCATGTCCAGCCGTCGACCTTGGGTTGTTCGAACCGTGTCGGACTTTGCTGGAGCAAGAATAATTGTTCATCACGCACTTTCACGTCATTTTAAGCTTCTGAAATTGCTTAAATTTTTTCATTGTAGCGTTCTTCCCGTTCGCCTCCTCTCCATAGTAGTTCTGCGCAAGTGCTTGGTATGTCCCAGAGAAGTTTTTTTTTTTAAATATTACTCGCAGTGTAGGCTACTCGAAGTCCCCATGTTTCTGTAAATGTAGCGCCTTACTCGCGTGCACTCATCCTAACGTGAGCGTCCGTTGTGCCTACCGTCACGTAGTAGCGCAGTGTACAGGTTTCGGGTCGTTGGTAGGTTGTTTAAGCAGAATTCTCATGCTTCACACAAAACGCGGACGCGACTCGGTCCTCTGTGGTGGGTTGCTCGATTGTGGGTTTATCGTGCCAGCTAATAAGAGCACATTTGTCCGCCTCGGCGGATCATTGGCTAAGGTGCTTGGCTGCTGACCCGAAGGTCGCGGGGTCCATCCCGTCCACGGCAGACGAATTTCGATGGAGGTAAAATGGTAGGTGCCCGTGTATTCTGCGATGTAGATGCACGTTAAAGACCACCACCTGCCCAAAGTTTCCGAAGCCCTTCATTAGGGCTACTCGTAATATCTTGATTTTTGGGACGCAAAACTCCACATACTATTATTACACAATGAACTACGCGATTCTCGTTACATTTTTGTACAGGCTCACTCGACATTTGATTGCATAGCTTTGCACATTTTAGAAACTGTCGAGTACATTGAACTGTGCTGCACAAAGATGTGCCTGGAAGGGTTACTAACTAGTTTGTCTTGAACTCATTGTGGTGCTGTTCATGTTTTCCCAGGCACGCCTCGGTGAAGCAGTAGTTAGGGTGCTCTGCTGCTGACCCGTATGTCACGGGTTCGATCCTGGCCGTGGTGGTTGCATTCCTATGGCGGGGACTCTCATAATTATGTCTCGGTTTTGGGACTTGGAACCCATGCGTGTTACATCAATTGGCTACTCAAGACTGTTGGAACTGAATTCCCGCCTTGTTCGTACGGCATTTAATTTGGTTGTGCTGAGGAGTGACAGACAGGAAATCAGGACTTGTGTACTGTCCTATTTTCCATCAGTCGTTTGTAGGGTTGACTGCCCATTTCTAGCTTGTGCCTGAAAAAGATAACAGCATGCTGCAATTTTTCTTTTTCGCAGGCATGATCGACTGCTTTGTCCGAATTCCCAAGGAACAGGGCTTCCTCAGTTTCTGGCGTGGCAACCTTGCCAATGTGATCAGATACTTCCCCACTCAGGCGTTGAACTTCGCCTTCAAGGACAAGTACAAGCAGATCTTCCTCGGTGGTGTCGACAAGAAGACCCAGTTCTGGCGCTACTTTGCCGGCAATCTGGCCTCCGGAGGCGCGGCTGGTGCCACTTCCCTGTGCTTCGTCTACCCGCTGGACTTCGCCCGAACCAGGCTGGCTGCAGACATCGGCAAGGGTGCAGGACAGCGGGAGTTCACTGGACTGGGCAACTGTCTTGCGAAGATCTTCAAGTCGGATGGTCTCATGGGGCTGTACCGTGGCTTCAATGTGTCTGTACAGGGCATCATAATCTACCGAGCGGCCTACTTTGGCTTCTTCGACACTGCCAAGGGCATGCTTCCGGACCCCAAGAACACTCCCATCGTCATCTCGTGGATGATCGCCCAGACCGTGACTACTGTGGCGGGCATCATGTCTTACCCGTTCGACACTGTCCGGAGGCGAATGATGATGCAGAGCGGTCGGGCGAAGCAAGATCTCATGTACAAGAACACCATACACTGCTGGGGCAAGATATACAAGACTGAAGGCGGTGCTGCCTTCTTCAAGGGAGCTTTTTCTAATGTCCTTCGAGGTACCGGAGGTGCACTTGTGTTGGTCCTGTACGACGAAATCAAGGCGTTCATATTCTAGGGACCATACACTGTGCATAAAGACTCGTGAGAGCAAAGTGGAAACGGAAGCTTTGCTGTGGCTTCGTCTGCCTCCCCCAGAGACTTGTTGTTGGCATAGTTTGTTCATGCCCCCATTTTTTTTTTCTTTTTGGAGTTGTAGTTGAATCTATATAAACCTTGTTCTTCTGCCCTGGTCTATGGGGAAGTAAACTCTGCAGGATTGGAGGATGCCAGCCCGTGCCCATCACCAATTGGCACATAACTTAAGCACACATTCCACTCGTCAGTTTAGTTTTAATGGAATGAATGCAGAGAACTCATTGCTGTTGGGGGGGTGTAAGGGGGGGGGGGTGCTGTTGCTGGGCAGTTTTTGAAGCTAGAGCAAGTAATAAAGGTGTAGAAAAACTTGTCTGTCTTGCTTCTTTACTAGGTATGCCTTCAACAGTTAGTTTGAATGTGCTGTGTGCATACATTTCATCTGGCTGAAACACATCTATTGTAATGTGCCTTTACTTGGGATTCAGTTAGGTGAACTAGGTGGTTGTAAGATTTTTCAGATGCATTATTGCTATATTATGCAAAGAGCTCTAGTGAGGGGGGGAGGGCTTTCAGTTATAGTGAAAAACTTGCCAATGCAAGCTTTTTCAGTTATTAAAGAATTGTTCGTGACCTGCAGCAGTGTAGTGTGAACATGCGGTACCTAGAGACTTTGAACAGGTATACTTGGGGTGGAACCTTGTGTGTGGAATAGGTGTGAAGGGAAGTAACCAAGCTGTATGCTGAAGATCTGGTGGGAAGGGGCAGCACTGTGCAAGACCAGTAGAGGGGTGGGACAATTAAAATGGCAGACTTCTTTACTTTCAAAAGAGCAAAATTATGCCCAACGCAAAGGATTATGGGCTACAGCACTCGTCTGCATTCACTTCCAGTTCAAAATGCCGTGCCACCAGACGGCCATTGTTCAGGGCCCTCGGTTTCTGCGTGTACCACCTAGCACTCGTGGAGGCTTTTTCTCGCAACTTGCTGCTTAATACGTTGATGAATTAAAGCAGTCATTACAAGATCATTAAAATGGTACAGTCATTTCTTCATTCAAGCAGCATGCACCTGTACATACGCATTCTGTTTTCTAATAAAGGGGGATTTTCCAGCATTATTTTCTGCGCATCATAAAGATCTGTTCATTTGTTATGTTGCTCACTCGTAGAATTATTTGTATAGTGAATGACAACAGTAATATCTAATTTTAAAAATCAAATGTTCTTGCAGTTTTGTGGCTTTTTTTATGCTTGCCAATCTTGCTTTACCCGAGATATTTCCCGACACACTCCTACGTTGCGTTTAAATGCATGCTCAACACACATTGGTCGGAATGGAACGCAGCCTACCTGCACTGAACAGTTGTGTGTCCGACATAATAGGGACACTATACCATGCAACTTTCCACTTTTGAACAGAATTTGATCGTTTTACGTCCTGCGATAAATTTAACTGAGCAGTTGTATTGCGCCATGAGCCTTTCACACACTGCTGTTTCCATAAAAATGAATGACGGCCGGAGATGCAAATATACTGTATCGGCGTGCTTGATCGGACAGAGTACACGTACATGTTGTCAACGTACGTTGACATTTGGCGGCATGTGTTCGTATGTGGAAGCGATTTTGAAGTGGCCACCATTTGTGGTCGAAAATACTGAATGTAGGTGATTCTGCAAAAGATTACTGCGCGTTTCAAAGCATAAATGCGATCAAAACCCGCCTCTCACCATTCATGTTCACCCATTCCCACGTCTCGCTTCGTTCTCTGAAATGCCCGAAATATCGTGTATTCATTCGCAAAAGAATGCACGGATACAATTGCTGGACAAGTGGCAACATACACGTAGCATAATTGCACGTGTCTCCGCCCCGACTATACTGAGCAGTAGGCACCTTGTAGCGGCGAAAGTATATGCCTCGAACCGGAAGCACTGTAACGGACGACGCGCCGTTTCGCTATCTACTCATTTGCACACATGCTTTAATATTTTTCCGTCCACTACACTCTCAAACACATTCGCGTTACATTTACGAACTACAGCAAAAGTGACTGAAGTAATGTTCCGGATGAGATAAAACATTGGGCAGGTCTCTGAACTGCCGTACTCTGTTATTTTGCAGCAGTGTTAGCTCTGTTTGCAGAGGAAGACCGTGCCCTTATGGCAAGATCGTTTAAAATTTTGGCGTGTCACAGGTAGATTGGGAGAATCGGCAGGTAAAGCAACTGAAATTGCTTGCAAGATAGCTGGAAGAAAAGTCAAGCACTGGTGTCGTGTAGTGCAGTTCCGAAAGTGACAAAGTGCCTATGCAATACCAGCTAAGATTTTGGGGTTATGCGTCAAGCTTATAATGGCAATCACCGAGATAGTTGCAGAATGAGGGTGCAGCCATATTTTAAAATTTACAAGTGCATTACATAATCATTAGACATTGCAAGGTTTAAGGACACTGCCCACAATCTGTGAAGCGTACTCTGTCTTCGTCCTGTACTAATATGGTGCCAGTCAAATTTCGGTTTGTAGAACCCTGCAGTCCAGTCCCTAGAACAGCACGCATTGAGCCTCATCGATTTACACGCCCTGAATGGCTCCGGACGGCCCCGGACGCCGGCGCCGCATTTGTTTTTCTCGGGGGCCAACTGGAAGCTCCGCCCACTGGTCCGGGATCGCTTGGACGCATGTTCGTTTTTCGCGTGCCTGCGAGCGGCCCGGGACCGCCCGAACAATTTCTTTCGGGCTGCTGGCAGACGACAGCGCGGTGTGCATGCTGTGCGGCCATCTTAAGTTAGACACTGGAAATTTTCGCTGCGCTCTTGCTCTCTCCTTGGTTTTTTTGTCCGCTTCTCACATGTTTCTGGATTTCACATTGTTAGCGCACCCAGTTTTTGACATCGGTGTTCTGAGCAACGTCGAGCATGTGTGTATTCCTGAAGGTCGGGCAAACACGCGTTATACTCGCTAGGAGAAACAGCGGTGGAACGACCGCGCCGGTCTACGATGCGCACGCGCTCGAGTAGTTCACTTACACTAAGTTGCATCACAACAGAAATAGGTATAATTCACTACCTAACTGCTGTTTAGGTTGCAAATGAGTCAGCGTTGTGGCCTGTGTTTCAGCTATGGAGGGAGCAGACGGCATAGCAGACGCCACAGCGGATGCAGTCAGTATCAAGCGCGCAGATGGCCCGAGGCCGCTCGGGCTGGCTCGGGACTTTTAGATCACGTGCATGTGACGTAACCACCTGTGAGCCGAGGAGTCCGCGAGTGATCCGGGACTTGGTAAATCGATGAAGCTCATTGTTCTAACACAAGTACCAATTTCGCAGGGAAAGCTATTACGAGATTACATGAAGGGTCTCTTCTGGCACAGTAGTTGTCTGCCACCACCAGTGTCTGCAATCACTATTGTGTAAAAAATTAAAAAAGCAGATAAAAAAACGCCAAGGACACACTGAGACTTGAAACCAAGCCCCTTGTGTATCAGTCCAGTTTTCTAGCACTCAGCCACGCCAGCGCTTGAAACTCCGTTGCAACACACTTTATTATGAGTAATAAAAAAAAAAAAAGGAACCAGGCATAGCACAATGCGAATTGCTTAACGAGTGGGTCATCGAATGCATCTAGCCATAACAAGACTCTGGCATAATTCTTCGTCGTTGTCAGCCACAGCATCAAAAAATGTGTGATTCCTTGCAAGTGAAAAGTGCGTACCATGCTTCCTCAAAAAATGGCACAGTGAATGCCTCTGCACTAGGCAAAAATTATTCATAGCATAGTGAGTACCCTGCAAGTGTACTTGAAGCAGTTACCCAAACTGTTTAGAAAGGCTCTATAAAGTCCCGCTTTCAGTGACTGTGCAGTGTGTTCCGTGCAGGCCTGGCGTTTTTTATTCTAAAGTCGCCATTGGTACATTATGCAAAATCCATGAAGCAGACGAGTCTGATGCTGGTGTAGCCTATGAAGGGAAACCTGAAGGCTTGTTGGTCCTTGTGTGTGCCCACTAGCCGCCGTAACTTTAAATGTAAATTAAATTTTCTATGTTTACTGGAGCCGCCACGCTCATTACAAAGGCCCTATCAAAGCCAAGGAGGCAGCCACTTTTTTTTTTTTTTTCCAATGAACTGCACCAGCACAGCAATGAGATACCGAAAATCTATTTGAAGCGATGGACAGAACTGTACTTCATTCATTGCGCAAGATGAGGTGACTGCAATGATTACTTCAACACACTGATCAAAACTATTTGCTCAATTTGCTGTGCATTTTAACACAGCTTTGGCACAGAAATGACATCAGGGTACACTGGAAGCCTGCCCTGCGCAAAGTCTGCAGTCTGGAAAAATAGGATTGTGTGTATATTGCTAGGTAGAACTAGCAGATTTGGTCAGTGCTTGGAGGCCGTACACCAGTACTATGACTGCTGTGGCAAGCAAATGGGGCAGGCTCTGGCAGTACGTCACCAATAACACTGCTCCAATATTCTTGGCACTGCAACAACTCATAATGACTGGAAAATGACCTGCCAAAAATTTCACCATCCATTTCAAAATCTTTACCACAAGCATGTATTAGAGCTCCTTGAAAACGCATACATACCAACAACACATCTTCAGACAGCAAGGTTCCACTTTCGCTTACACAGCTGCGACAAAATAGAGCTCAAGGCAGAAGTGTCACGAATTTATTTCGGCTTCTTGAATGCAAGTTACCAGACCACGGTGTGCGAGGAATCGCAGCTCAGCATGCTCCCTCCAGAATATCAATTCTAATTTTAAAAGCTCAGTTCCCGTGATGACACTTGCCTCCAGAGAGGCTTCCTACTTACCTACCCATGTACCATAAATTTTAAATCACTCACTACATTCACTAGCTTGCTTTCTCTTCAAAAAACTAATTTTCTGGAAATGTCCTGCAATAAGTTCATACACCTTACTGTGAAGTGTCTGGCTAGCTTTCTCGGCAAGAACACATGTGTTAACAACTAGAACAATTGAGTGGCGGGAAGCCATAGAGCCAAGGAGAAAAGTAATACAAAAACATGTCCGCAATGATTGATGATTGTTGTTAATAAAGTTTTAGAAGGAGCAATCCCTCCCATAACCCGAATGGAACATAAAACAAAACTTGTGTGTGCCGCAGCCTAGTTGTACTCCTCCGTCCTCTCCATCTTGAATGATGATTGGCTTTCACTGTTGTAGCCACTTCCCCCATCAACACCGCTGCCGTAGCCCTCAGCATTGGTCGACTCGTAGTTGCCTCCCAGTCCACCAGCCGATCTGCTGTCTTCCGCAAAGCCGTCTTGCGGCTGATGTTGCTGCAACTGATCGCCACTAACTAGCTCCTGCTTGATGCCGTCGACACCCCGCTCGGAGCCGTTGCGCTCCCTACGACGCCTGTGCTCTCGGCTGCGACTGCGGCTCCGCTTGCGCTTTCTCTCCCGACTTCTGCTTCGACGGCGCTTCTCGCGTTCTGGAGGCACTTCGCCGCCATCGGGCCGGTCGCCACGATCTCGGCGCTCACGGTCTCCGCGGTCACGGTCCCCTCGGTCACGCTCCGGCCGTTCTCTGTCGGATCGTTCCCGATCGGGCCGTTCTCTATCGGGACGCTCTCGATCGGGTCGCTCCCGGTCAGGCCTATCACGACGCCGCTCACGCCGCTCACGGTCATCTTTGCTGTACAAAAAAAGAGCAACGTAGAATGTCACCAATGATGCAAAACAAAAAAATTAATAGCGTTACCTATGCATGGCAAATTATAAACCAATTTGAGTCTATGTCACATCTACTACTGATCGCCTTTTAATAGGGCAGAGCACACAGAACCTGCACTCAAATGAGTCCCTCTAAGTATACACCAGATGGAAATTATAGTATGCAAATGCACATTTCTTGTATGTCAACAACCACATTTACAATAGAATCTTCATGATACCACAATGGCCCACATTTCGGGGTGATCTTCATTTTTCTGTGGTGCCGGACAAGGCCCATTAGCCTACAACATACCTGCGAACCTAGGAGCATCAAAATTCAGGAGACTGTGATGGAAGGTGATATACATAATTACTTTGATATTTTAAACCTGCTGTCGTTGCTTCCATCCACTGCGATTGCAAAAGCACGGCATTTCAGAGCCTCCACTATTCTGTTTTCGTCATCTGCAGCCATTCCCCGACGATGGCAGTTTTTCTCATTGTGTGTGCACCCCTTCAGTGACATTTTCCGAAAGCACGGTTTTGCTTGACCCCACACTTAGCTGCAAGTTGCGTCCTGTAAATATATAGGCATTCTGTGCGGATGGCAATGTTTTTGAAGCTTTTTTTTTTTGGAAAAAAAAAAACTTCCGATGCTGCCCTTCCCTTCCACAGCCCAAACATAGTTCTGATGCTTCTGTGAAGCAATGCCCACCTTTATCAGCGACGGAAGTGACTTTTTACTTTTTGGAGCATACTTTAGAGCAGGAAAATTACTGCTTTGGAGCAGCCGTGACTGTTTTCGGAGCAGAAAAAAAATGCTAGCTTGGAGCAGCTGTTGGTGTTTTGAAGAAGATACCAAATTTGCCAAACATTAATATTTATTATGAGATATATTCAACAGACAATATTCAATGTAAATTTAAAGAAGCAAGCAAACAATTAAAAATATGGATGGTTACAAAAAATATGCCATGAAATGAGCTTTATATTTAACACACTAGTATTTGTGGCAGACATAACATCGAACCTGTAAAGCCAAGCGCCACAATTTAGAAGGAACCACAGTCCAATGAATAACTGTAGCCAAAAAAGCAGTAAATATTCGGTATAATATAAAGGCAATCCTGCTCATTTTCACACTTCACCACACTAGCCTGCATGTCAAGATAAAAAAACAAATACACAGCCAAATGAGCTCTTTGCTTAAGCCAGTTCTTGTTTCATAAACGAGATCAGAGCCGATAATGCTGCACACTAGTAGCACATTGGGATGATAGTATACAGATTTTTTTCAGTTTCTTCAAGACTTATGCGTCAGTCAAACAGTAAAAGTTCGTCATTCTCATACGGTGTCAATTCGGAGCAGTTTAAAGCAAATGGACTTTCATCACTGCTTTATCTCGGCCTTGCCGCCGGGCTAAACCCTCACATTATAGGCGCAAAGTGTATAGAACTTGTCCCCTTTCCGCAAAGCCACAAAACACGGAAACTCCGCAGTGTAAGAGTCAAGAAACATTTGCAAGTGCTTCTTTGTTTTTGACATCGCCATCGACTTTCCAACTGAACTTGTCCCCTTTCCGCAAAGCCACAAAACACGGAAACTCCGCAGTGTAAGAGTCAAGAAACACTTGCAAGTGCTTCTTTGTTTTTGACATCGCCATCGACTTTCCAACTGAACTCGGTCGGGGAGACATGCGACCCCTATCACAATGTAACAAACACAACTGGTGCTGTGGGGGTGCTAACAACCCCCGTGCAGTCGTTTGCGCCTCGTGGTGCACACGTGTTTCGCACATTGGTCGCATCTAGGGTTGACAACCATCGAGTGGTAGGCGGAGTTGTGCTTGCGGGCCTTTATCATTATGATCATGGCTAGCCTGCAGTAACGCCTGGCAGCGAGGCTGGGTAGCGGCACATAAGCAGTTCTCTTTTGACATGAGGCGGCTGGCGCCTTCCTGCGGCAGGACAGTGGGGATGGCGCCACTGGCCATTTTCCCGTGTGCCCCTCATGGTGAGTCAAGCGTTGGCAAGGCCACCTACGTGTCATTTGTTTGTTATGTTGGTTGAGTGTATTGTAATACTGTGTAAGCTTGTTTTAGCAAGTTGATCACTAGCGATGTATTTTGATTCGGTTGACGATATAGAGTATAAAGCAGTTAAATGAATGTGTTCTGTTTAGTTTGGTCCAACTGCGTCTGCTATGTCCGTTCAGTCTGGAAAAGCGTGGATCATGCCGAAACCACACATCGCCTAGGCAAACCGCATAAGCCTAGCGTGCAAAATGCGGGGGACCAGACAGACATATGCACAAGTTGCTGTCCGTCACCTTCCTTTGGTACAGTGGCGAGCGTGTGCCATGGCCACCAGCCATCGCTCAGATGCGCGGTACTATAGTGCCCATAGAATATACTTAGCGGTGCTCTAGGGTATGGTTACAAAAGAGTAGTGGCTCTGCACCGCAACTATCGCAGCAGGAAAGGCTGATATACACTCTTGATTAGAAAACATCTCTGCTGTTGTGGTCATTTTTCAGGAGATTTGAGATACCATTCATACAATAACGAAATTGGAGAGTTGGCAGGTATGTTACAATGTGCCAGATAGCAGTTGTTTTGAACCGATTTTCACCTGCAACACTTCATACGAGCATACACTACCTACAGATACAAACAGGTACTGCTTGCGTGCCTACAGAAATTACAGCAGTAATGCGCAGGCTGCGCAGCTGGTTTGGTTTATTTCTCAGTAGGACTCTAGTTTTCCTCTCCTGGTTCAATGGAATTAGTTTATGTAGTTCATGCATTGGTCCAACAGAATTTTTTCATGTCCGCTTTATTGAAAACACCCAAATAATACATTAGTGCTTTTAACATATTGCTTGGCTGCTTAGACATGTTGCAGCAGAGTGCTGCAAAAACAAAGGAAAAACAAGAGACCATTCAATGTGAATTTATTCTATTCATTACAGAATCCACAATGAAGCGTTTCAGCTTGGGATAGCGTAAAGGTAGGTTTAGCATCACCAAACAAATGGCAGCACTTTTTTATCTTGCTGACTATTGGCAGCAAGGACATACTGTGGTACCATCTGCCGGCATCTTTTTTGTGACGTATAAAATGATGTCACGTGGTACCAAATGCGCGAAGTGTTCGGTGAACCCAGTGATTCAGGCTGCTCAGCCCTGGCTTTTCTTGCTTTGTAAGCGTTGAATGTGTTTGTATTAGCTGCAAAACAACGTAGAGTGTCTGCCAACAAGGGTTTTTAGAGAGCTAACATGCAGCCATCGTCGCGTCGTGCACTTTCGATGGAGCGCATTCGTGCAGTGCTATGTACGCCCAACATCAAGAGATGCTCTGGTATAAGGCGAGCTGTGAATCTGTAAACTGAAGCATTCTCACATTTCGCGACTTTTGCTTGGCTGAGAGGTAACGGTTCGATCAGCATGAACTGCTTCACACGATTCACGGCAATGCCTCTCCGCTTTGGCATTGGTTTATATTAGGTTCGCGTACCTATTATAAAGGTATTCATCAAATCTTTTGTGCAATAACATTACTGTTAACAACCCCAATTCGTGAAGCCTGTTGCTTTTGCCTGAACTATTACCGGACGATTGTTTTGAAAAATATATTTCAATACTTGGAACTTCACCCACATATATCTTAAAAGAACTGTTTGAGGACCTAGTTGGTGCATGTTGACAAGAATTAATGCAGGAAAATCACAGCACTCGAGAGCACTTGTATCTTGTGTGTGTCATGTACAGTGTTTTTTTTTGTGCGTTAAAATATTCTCGTTAATATGTTGTCTCCTTAATACTCACTTTCACTATATGTGCGTATGTGCACTGCCGGATGTATTGAATCATATGATATTGTTCTAATACCTGCATGCATCGCCTGCTCGAATATTAATTACGCTATCTCCTTTTCAGTTACTCTTCCAACCTCCGACATCAACCAATTCATGTACCAGTAGCCCAGCACATTACCGCTGATAACAGAAGGAAAGATGCATGAATATTCAACGCCAAAGAACGGCATTATGACAAAATCCTTCTCTCTGCCCTTGTGCTGCAGACAGCTGAAAAAAGGTCACTGTTTCGTCGCAAGGGCAAAGCAATGATTGCAATAGCAACAACTTGGAATGTAACGCCTAGAATAGGAAACAGATTGAAACGTGCAGCGCGCTACTCACAAATGACGCAGATAAACAACACAAACAGGTCGAGAACGAACTAACAACGTTTATTGCTCGAAACTTACCATGCTGTTTAAACAAAAACGATGCATAAAACGTAATTACAGGTACAGATGAGTGCAAACTGACAAGTGTCCTAGTTGTTACTTTGCTGTGTATGAAAAGCACGCTCTTTTTGCAAATGGGGCCTCTGCATGCAGCGAGTGAAGTGACCTTTGTGAACCCGGAAACAAACGCAATAGTTCTGGTGAGAGCCCAAGGCACACGATTCTCCCAACTGAAGGATAAGCCCGCGCACAGGCACCTACTCCCCCCCCCCCCCCATCCACGGGGCTAAGTACGCGTGGGACATGAGCGCACATCGGCTCATCGCGACAAGCTGGGTGCCTTTTAAAGAGGATAGTCTTTCTTGAGGACCTTCGACGCAAAAAATTTGGTCTGTATGTTTGTCTGTACATTTGTCTGTCCACCCTTGACGGCACCCTTAAAGGCACCCTTAAAGGCACCGGAGTGACCGGCCAATACCCCTAACGGCAGACCCCATCCACAGCGCCCGTCAATATTGCTCAAGGTTCAGCGTTCATACTTGTGCGATTGTTAATTAAAAAGCAATTATTGTGCATATCTGAGGCACCATAACAACAAGTCAATATTTTGTATGTATATCTTTTACTAGACAAGGCATACATAATCAATTCTAAAGACCGTAGCGTTTATTACGGTGCACTGACCATGCAACGCTTGCACCAAAGGCAATTGTTTCCAACGCTTTGCTAAGACGACACGGTGGTGGCACCTACCCGTCGCCTTGCGTTCTACACCTTATCACCTCCAAGACAGGGCGCGCACGTGCTTCGTTTTCCAAGATAACTGCCTGATGGTGCTCATGTCTGACGTGTGACGTGACTTGATGCGCTCAATTGCCTCCACTGCCCGCTCGAGGCACTCGAACGCAGCACCTCCAGAATACCGTTCACCAATTTTCTTGCGCAGAACATCAAATAAAGGTTTCATTCACTCTCTCCAGACGCAAGACTATCGCCTTTTGACGACATTTGCTGTGTAACATGCAGATACCGGGCCAATTTTTTTTTTCTTTCTTGAGTTTTCATGTATACATATACGTACACATATACGGTGCACAACGCCGACGGCAAAAACCAGCCGAGAGTGTCCATTAATTGCTATTGCAATAAAAGATAGCGGCATATTCACAAAGTGAGTAATGCTGAGTGGGCGACGCAGTGGGATCATTCAGTGTTACCTCAAATCCCCCGTGAAACACACCACTTACGCATTTAGATGAGTGAAAAAGCTGTGTACAGTTAAATACAATGTTTTTCAGTCATAAATGATATGTTGAGTGAAGTCGAGAATTTTGTTTTGCCTTCATCAATTGCTTTGTGATATCGGATCTAGCCTGAAGTTTGCAAAGACACGGTCTGTGCACATTTTGTTAGCGGTGGTTGGTTGTTTCCCGTTGTACGAAATGCATCTGCATAGACTGCACAAGCCAGTCTGTGATCACCATGTTCGTCATCAGCGTCATTGCCATGGTGAATAGCGGGTATTTTGCATGTGCAGTGCCTTCATGGCAGAGAGAGAATGTGTAGTTAAAACGCGCCTGTTCTTCACCATCGGCATCATCGTCAGCGGCGGCTACAGCGCGACAGAGGACAGGCCTCGTTCATAATCTGCTTCCCATCTAAAAGCTTACCGGCCTGGTGTGTAAACGTCACAAATTTCTATGTGCATTTTCTAGGAAACTCCCACGTTCTTAGCCCCAACGAAGTACGATTTTTGCGAAAGTGCTTGCCGCCCATATGACCATAAATGCTGGGAATCGCTTCCCCATTTATTGTAAAGTCCCCATTCTCGGCTGTATTGAACATGCCTCCCGCCGCTTCTTGGTTTCGGGGTAAGCAAGCAAATTTAGAATTGGGCGAGATGTAGAGGCTGCGTCATGCGATTTTTTAACCATCAAAGGGCCGAACATGCGTACAGACTTGCCAAGTATAACGTGGTACTTACTGAACATTTTAACTCCGATTACTAACGCAAAGTCTTTGTGGATGCATGGACCACTCCCTGCATCACAAAGATTGCTAAGATCGCTGAGTGATGCACGTCCGAGAATCAACGCTGAGTTGTTCTGCAAGTTTCAAATTTATTAGTCAAGTATATCGCTGCTGCGACGTTTTGGAAGAGCTCATTCACATTATAGGCTCGCTTGAATGCATCGGGCACTGCAATATCGAGCGGCAAACAAACCAGTAGGCTAGAAATAAATTGCCTCAGGGTGGAAAGCAAGCGCGCTGCGCTGATAACAGCGTAGGCAAGTTATGTGATGTCGTTTATTATGTCACAGCGACAGCAGCGCCGGCCTCTCCAGTGGTCACACTCAAGGCTTGCGAGAAAGACATCAGTTTCTTGAATGATAGCAAATGCTTACTGATACTATTTTTTCTATTCCGCAGTCAGCACCAGTTTTTCAGCACGCCTGTTTTTCAAAGTGAACATGGGCCAGCATGCGACTGCAAATGTGTTGTTCACTTCTCCAAGTAGTATGTACGCCGTAAAACTGGAATGTTTCTTCCATTCACATTTTTGGTGCATATAATTAAAGGGGTGGAGCGGTGGACATGGGTTTGGGAACAGTCCTATGCTTTTTGTAGCAGGCTTGGAGCAGCCAGAAGGGCCTCTTCGAACAAGTTTGAAAGCAGTAAGAAAATTCCGAGCAGATGTAGACCCATTACACAGCACTTTTAAATTAACACTTGTCCAATGCTGCATTTTTCAAACACTCAGCTAAATTGACCAAAAGCCTTACTGTGATAAAAACTATAGGGACACTCTGGATGAGTTTTTGCCATTGCTACAGTCTCCCATGTAAAATCCAAATCGATAACATACCCCAGCACATTGAGTGTTCTGCCCGCAAGTGAAAGTGCGCAAGCAGGGGTGACAAAGCAGGTGATGCAGACATCAAACGATCTGGCCCATCTCCGTTGCTCTGAGGGTGCATGCAACAACATGCCCTCGCTTGGGAGGCCTGCCATAGAAGCGCAGGGAAGTGTCCTGCCTGTATTAACAGAATATTGATACATAACAGCCGCTCTAAACGCGGCTTCATGAAAGAGGAGGACGAAGTTAGTTTTTGGTTGATGCTGGACTGGTGCCATCTTGCTCGTCGAGTTCTCTGCGTTCTGAATAGATTATTAAAGAAGTTACTCCTAACATTATTGGTGGAGGTGGACGACCCCCGTACCTCGATGGAGACGCACAGCGGTCGCAACATCGGCAAACCTTCAACCGCTGGTGCTTCCTCTACGCCGCCCTCATCAATCCAAGCCACCACCTACGTCACATTCCTGCACCTCCGGGATCCCGGCACTTTCTCCGGTGATGGTACGATCGATCTTAACACTTGGCTGAACTGGTACGAGCGCGTCAGTGATACTCACCACTGGGATTCCACGCTCATGCTCGCCAACGTGCTTTTCTACCTGGACGGCACTCCTTGAACATAATTTGAAAGCCACAAAGCCGAAATAACGAGCTGGGATCTCTTCAAAGAAAAGATCCGCGACCTGTTTGGAGATTTATCTGGTTGTCAGCTCGCTGCGGAGAAGACTGGGCCACACAGGCCCAGTCTTCTACTGAATAATATGTCTCCTACATTCTTGAAGTCTTGGCCCTTTGTTCCACGGCCGACCAGTGCATGTAGGAAGACGTAAAGGTTAACCACGTCTTGAAAGGCATTGCCGACGATGCTTTCAACCTGCTGGTTTTTAACGTTTCGAGCATCGACACCATCCTTAAAGAATGCCGACGTCTCGAACAAGCTAAAACCGCCCCGTAGCCTAAAGCATCGTGCGCCTTCCGAACACAGCGGCTACTTCTTCGTGCGACGACGCCTTCCATCAGGCCCCTTGATGAGACAACATCACGCACATCATTCGTCGAGAGGTAGAGGCAGCACAGCCGGTAGCCACACCATTCCCAACAACGCCTGCGCCTTCCTTGACCACAATCTCTTTGATACAAGTTGCCGTTCGTCAAGAGCTATCGAAAGTCAGCCTACATCCTGTTCCTGCCGTATACTCTGCTGAGCCTTCTTATCGCCCCCCTTCTGCTCCTCGCATTCAACGCAAGCCGTTCGAATGGTGTACCCTTGATGACAGGCCCATATGTTTTAACTGTCGACGCATTGGTCATATCGCTCATCACTGCCGCAACCCGCTGGGCTCCACTGTCACATTATGCACCTCAGTCTCACGCCACTTCTGTCCGCCAGTCGTCTCCATCACTTCTCTTCTCTATCAATGCCACCCACATTTTCCGCTCCTGCAGCACCTCTGAGCAGACCTCGCTACGACCGGTCATCGTCCCCTGCTCGTCGTCAGTCCCGGTTGCCCCCACAACGCCATGCTGCCTCCCCGACCTATTCGCAGCACCTCGCACCGAAAAACTAGGCCGTGCAGCTTCTGGAGGTGGAGCTGTGTTGACGACCTTCGCAAGAAATCCTCGCTTGACCTTAACGACGAACCGGAGCCTTTTGGACGTTACTGTCGACAATGTTCGTGTTGGCGCATTGATAGATACTGGCGCGCATGTGTCCATTATGAGTGCTAACCTTCGCCGCCGACTTGAAAAAGTTGTCACGCCCGCCCTCAACCGAGCTGTACGAGTCGCCGATGGAGGAACTGCCGCAATTCTTGGCATGTCCTCTACGCGAGTTTCTATTGGGAAGAGAAGGACTGTCGTTCTTTTCGCCGTTATCGAACATTGCCCTCATAAACTCATTCTTGGTATAGATTTTCTAGCCACGCACTCTGCCCTCATAGACTATTCAGCTGGCTCTCTCCATCTCAATTTACCTCTCTTTTCCAACCTAACCAGCCCACCGCAAACCAGCCTCTGCTTGCATTGATTTCACGCACCTCCCGCCTAACTCTGTCACACATGTCGACTTATCCTCCACGCCGCCAGTACCTGACGGTGATTACATGGTGGCCCCGATTCCTGCCGTGATGCTTTCGCATGGGGTTGCTGTGTCGCATATGAGTCTGACGATTACGAGAAACCGCATCTTCCTTTCCACTGGTCAACTCCTCCCAGTTCTACCACAGCGTATCTCCTTGGCCAAAATTACCGCTCTCCAAGATGACCATGTCGAGCCCTTCAGAGTGGATGATTGCTGCAGCTCAGTCAGTGGTTCCACTCTATCACGTTCTTGGGGTGCCGACATCAAGCGAGCGAATGGTGTCATCGGACCTCACGCCTGAGCAAGGATGCAGCGCTTTTCCCTGTTCTTGAGGGCTATTGTAGCATTTTCGACTTTGCCAGCAACTCTTTAAGCCAAGAGAACTTGTTGTTGGGCTAGTTGGTAGATCATTTCAAAAGGTAATTAGAGCGCGATAACTTGACACAACCCACTCACACACGCACACACCCCACGCATCGAACACACAGCGCTCACTTCCAACTGATTTATTCATGGCTCGGAGGCTTGAATATATA